>PISX010002343.1:0-163668 GCA_004024625.1 Mellivora capensis | reverse complement strand
AACAGACATTTCTGCAAAGAAGACATCCAGATGGCCAACAGACACATGAAAAAGTGTTCCACATCACTCGGCATCAGGGAAATACAAATCAAAACCACAATGAGATATCACCTCACACAAGTCAGAATGGCTAAAATTAACAAGTCAGGAAATGACAGATGATGGCGAGGATGCGGAGAAAGGGGAACCCTCCTACACTGTTGGTGGGAATGCAAGCTGGTGCTACCTCTCTGGAAAACAGCATGGAGGTTCCTCAAAAAGTTGAAAATAGAACTACAATCTGACCCAGCAATTGCAATACTGGGTATTTACCCTAAAGATACAAACGTAGTGATCTGAAGGGGCACGTGCACTCGAATTTTTATAGCAGCAATGTCTACAATAGCCAAACTATGGAAAGAACCTAGATGTCCATCAACAGACAAATGGATAAAGAAAAAGTGGTATATATACACAATGGAATACTATGCAGCTATCAAAAGAAATGAAATCTTGCCATATGCAACGATGTGGATGGAACTAGAGGGTATCATGCTTAGTGAAATAAGTCAATTGGAGAAAGACAACCATCATATGATCTCCCTGATATGAGGAAGTGGAGATGCAACATGCGGGGTTGGGGGGGTAGGAAAAGAAGAAAAGAAACAAGATGGGATCAGGAGGGAGACAAACCATAAGTGACTCTTTATCTCACAAAACAAACTGAGGGGTGCCTGGGGGGAGGGGGGTCGGGAAAGGGGGGTGGAGTAATGGACATTGGGGTGGGTATGTGCTATGGTTAGTGCTGTGAAGTGTGTAAACCTGGCGATTCACAGACATGTACCCCGGGGATAAAAATACTTTATATTTTTATAAAAAATAAAAAAATTTAAAAAAAAAAGAGTTTAGATTCTGAATAAAAAATTTCATAAAATATTTGGGCATACTTGGTGATATCTTAAAGGCCCACATGCAAACTAAAATAAAAAATTAAATTGGGAGCTCCAAGAAAACAAACAAAGGAGCATAACGGTTCCACTGTGGGGCAAAGTAGAACATTTGGTTTTATGTAATTGACTGAGAATAACGGAATAAAGTACTTTTATCTTTGATGCTAGAGATTTTCCTACCAATGACTCAGGGATCAGGAGGTGAGATCTGTGAAGAAAGAATATAATCCCGGCATGCTGTTTAACACAGCAAGGAGCAAAATTTATACAATCAAAATCATTTTACCGGTTTTCCTTGTTGCTATGTTCGATGTTTGCTATCAATTTGTGAATAAAGTCTACTTGCTTGTGGTTGCAGCACAGATGCTAATGTAAGTGACCCTGGAAATGCCAAAATATGGGTGACAGAGAGGGACATAGAGAGTAGGAGAAAGGGTGGAGAAAAAGGTAGGACACAAATATCCTCACCTGACTGGTAGGGTATCAAGAAATACACTGAAATTCAGTGAGACAAGAAATAGGAGAGCATTCAAAGCTACACTGAGAAACAAAAGAAATTTTTCAAAACAAATTTAACTATCAAACAGTGGGAACAGAAGAGAAGGGGGTAGCATACGTGACTTAGAACTGCATCTTTCATATTTGGGAGTCAGTAGAAAAATTTCTCAATTTAACAAATAGAGACATGGTATGACAACCTATCTCTAGGGGTCTGATGATTACCTCAGGATGACTGAAAACTGATGAGATTTGAGATTGCTGTCAGGGAGTGCGGATGGAAGAAAGAGACCCGAGACAAGGAGTCCTGGTTTCTTTCTTTCTTTTTTTTTTTTTTTAAAGATTTTATTTATTTATTTGACAGACAGAGATCACAAGTAGGCAGAGAGGCAGGCAGAGAGAGAGGGGAGGAAGCAGGCTCCCCGCTGAGCAGAGAACCTGATGTGGGGCTCATTCCCAGGACCCTGGGACCATGACCTGAGCTGAAGGCAGAGGCTTTAACCCACTGAGCCACCCAGGTGCCTGAGTCCTGCTTTCTATCTCTTGAGTTGTTATTTTATGTGACTTGGATAAACATTAAACTTAAAGTAAATAAAAACTGTCTTTGGTGGAAAAACAACCAAAATGACATTCATTTATTTCCTTTGTTTCTTGAGTAGAAGAAAAACAGGATATTAAAAACAGATCAGAAATCAGGATTATGTAAAAAATAGCTTATGACATTTCCCCTTCTTTATTTTTGCCATGTACACAATTAAAGAGCAATGGTTTATTTTAATCTTACTGAAAATTATTCCTATAAAGATGCTGAAGAAGCATTTCAGATGTGTAATATATGTGAGCTTGTGAAATATGAAACAAAAAATAAGTTTTCAAATTCCTGTTGGCAAGTATAAATTTGCATGGAGTGATTTTCTCTTTCTCTTTCTTTCTTTCTTTCTTTCTTTCTTTCTTTCTTTCTTTCGTCATGTTGTTACCTTCTGAATTTTAAATGTAGAAGACACCAGCAAAGATCAGCAAAAGAAAACTATATTTTCAAACAAAGAACCTTACTTTGACAGAAGTTGATGAATTCCATAATTCTTGTCTGTAGATCAATAAATTGCATAAATGGCAGATCAACCTTGACAAGATAGAACAAATACAATCATTAGTGAAATCCTAACAATACAGAACAATCGACTGTGAATTTAGGTCAGTTTGTTTGCCTCGAAACACTTCTCCTTGGTACTATTTCATAGTCGATGAGTCCTTATTGTGTGCTTGACATCTTGTTTATAATTGTTTGCAGACAATTTTAAATAGTGTCTGTTTATTTAAAAAAATATTTACTTAAGAGATGTGAATGTGTAGAACATGGAGAGCAGAGTTAACTCGAGGTTTTAACACAGTGTAGTAAACACAGCAGCATATGTATTCTCAGATTCTAGAATGACACATCTAGAACATGAGGTGGATGACAGGGGATGTAGGGAGGGTAACTGGTCTGCTGAAAGCAAGGGGGTGACAGCATTGTCTCTCCAGGAGACATGACAATCTGGACGGGGGGTATCTCACTGAAGAACTTGAGAAAGGGCAAAAACAGAGAGGAACCTAAGTGACGGGCACCTTTCCAACAGAAACGTCATATTTGGCAGGCGATGGGCCCATAGAGAGGATCTTCTAATGCCTATGGAATGGTGCCCATCTTTTTTCAGCATTAAAAGTCTTCCGTCACCTTCCATCTGATTGGGGTTTTATACTGCTTCCTTCGTCCCATGGAGCATTCTTTATGGCTCTAAGAAAGACACGACAGGCTTAGTCATATTTGGTTTCCTGGGAGGTTAGTGGACCTGCTGTTTTCCCTGGGTCTCCTTTGTGCACAACAGAGTGGCGATTAAGAAGCCCTCCAGGTATGACAGGCAGACATTGACTCTTCTTACCAAGCAGGAAACACAAAATGATCTGGTTTTCATAAGCTTCCCAGGAGGCTCGTACTTACGAGTAAGATGCTCTCCAGTGTTTTCACTTCTACCTAATAGTGCCTCTTCAGTGTTACAGTCAGAATTCTTAATCATTTCTATAAACATTTGAGAAAAAAGTGTTGAAGGTAAATACAAAGCTTGCTGGAGGGTCTCAGTGCTGCTAGGTTTAATCCGGTTACAGCCAGAAGAACAAACATTCCCCTGGTCATAGAGTTAGGCAGTCCTCTCGAAAACACAGGCTCCGTGCAGAGATTACTCATCCCACGTGGGAGGAGGTCGTGGCTATTACTAGCCACTTTTCATGTACCCTTGACCTCTGCCCCGTCCCCCACACCTTTTCATCACAGTGGGTGCAATGTGCTAAGAACAGTTTTTGACTTTCTAAATGTAACTCTTGACCTTTCTTCTCTTCACCGCTCCTCCATCTGCCCTCTTCCACGCAGTGGATGAATTTTTGCTTTCCAAGTGCTGAAGCCAGAGACCAGGGAGCACCTTTTCTTTCTGTTTTTACTGCACACTCCATCCAATCTGTTTCCAAGTTCTATAGACTTCATTTTGAGTTCATCCACTCCACACATCCCCATTCCCTCAAGTCTAAACACCCACCCACATCTCTTCCTTGGACAACAACAATCTTATTGGTCTCTCTGATTCCTTTCTTGGACCTTTGCAATCCATTCTGCACATGGCTGTGAGAATGATCTTGAAAAAACCAAAACCCATAGATTTTACCATGTTACTGTAGAGCTTAAGGTCCAAACTTCTTAATGTATTTTTACAGGGCTTTTTGACATGGCCCTTGATTCCTTCTCCAGCCTCCATTCTCCTCCTGATTCCCACACTCCAGTTAACTCTGGCCTTCTTCCAATTAATTGAATGTGGCCAAGCACTTTCTTATTGTGAGGCCTTACACTGCTGAAAAGTTCCTTCCCCTGTTTCCAACTGAATGACTCCTTCCTACTTTCCGATTTTCTCTTTAATGCCACTTCTTAAAGATCCTCCCTATGAGTCCTTATGTGGCTAACACTTTATAGGACACTTATAGGACAGCACGGCTCTCAGGGTGTGGTGAATGCAAGGCTAGCCTAGCTCCTGCTTTACCATTGCCTGCTTCTGCCTTTCCCCACTCCTACCAGCCTAAGGCCTTTGCTCTCTGCATTTTTCAGCATGCCTTGGCTTTGTCCTCACTAATGTCTAACCAAATCTCAAATTTTTATATGGTTCCTCAGTTGAATACTCAGCCCTCAGAACTACACATTTGAGGACTCCAACAACGCACAAATTGGCCCTAGATATACTAAGCTCCATTTGCTGAAACATGCAACAAAAATTTTTTTTGTAGCTGTGACATGCCAGGTACTGTGCTAAGGACTGGGAGTAGAAAAGTGAACAATGTGGAGTCCCCTCCTGCATACAGCTCATTTTGATGAGGGAGACAGATATTAAGCAAATACATAACCACACACACGTACCCATGCACACATGCATGTGTAATAACGCACTGGTATAGAATGTTGTAAATTCTGTGGTGAAAGTTTTGACTGGAGGATCTATGATTTTACATTCTCTAATAACTAGATCTAAAAAGGTAGGGGAAAATCCCAGTGAAATTAACTTTAATAAAAATATTTATGTCTTTTACCCATATTTCAAATATTAATTCTCAACATGTAATCAATATGGAAAATTAATATTTTCCTTTTTACGTACAAGTCTTCAAACTCTGCTGTGTACTTTACCACACAGCGTGTCTCAGTTCAGACCAGCCATAGTTCAAGTACTCAAAAATCAGCTATGGCCAATGGCTACCCAGTCAGATGGAACAGCCATACAGATTCTCGAAGGCTTAATGGTGCTCATGAATTTGCCCTAATTTTCTCACAAAGGAATATTATCACTCAGGTAGGATATGACTTGATCCTTGAATGCTGCACTCCCGACAACTTTAATTCCACTCAAGACGAAGGTGGCAGATAAAGCTACATTTATGTAAAAGAGGAAGTTTTTGTGTGGCTCCAGTAGGCAGAACTAGAACTGAATTTCAAAGAGGCAGATTGAACTCAAAACTTTCAAACAATAAGAACTTTCAGGAAACAAATGAGATGCCCTGTCTTGTACTTCTTGTCATGGGAAGAGCCAAGTAGAGGCTGATACCCACTTGGTCTAGGATTCCCTAATTCAGTAAAGGCCTCTATCAGATGATCTCTCAAGTTCCTTTGAATCATGAGATTCTGTAATTGAATTACGCTTGAGACATTCTTCCAACAAAGCACGGTATTTTTTTCTTTTTTGACCTTTATTGAGAAAGCATTAGAAAATGCCTTTGAAAGCATTTTATTTTCAGAAGAAACAAGTTTTCATCTATAGCTACAAATACAGACAGAAATTAAGAATTTAGGCAACCATTCAAACAATTTTAGAGAAAAAAATGATGAAATATTTTGGAGAGGATGAAGAAGAAATCATCTCCTTTAACTGTTTGTTTCTTGACTAGGAACAAGGCCAAATAGTATAACTAATTGTTAGTATCAATTAGGCCTATTGAATTTTCACCCTCTATAGCATGTTGGACTCGTCTATAATATTTTTTAAGATTTATTTATTTATTTGAGAGAGAGAACGCATGCACAAGCAGGGGGAGACAGAGAGAGTGAGAAGCAGACTCCCTGCTGAGCACAGAGCCTCAATGCAAGGTTCTCTCTCACACCCCAGAGACCACAGCCTGAGCCGAAATCAAGAGCTTGGAAACTCAACTGACTGAGCCACCCAGGCATTCCTCATCTATAATTCTATTTGACTGAATGATGTATGTTAGTGACTGTAGCTCATTTTTTAAATGAAATTATAACTATACATTATGTATAAAATTACAAATTATAGATTCCCTATACTATGGAATTCAGTAGGCCTGGGAAATGCTGACTTATGGCAGTCACTTCTCCATAAATATTAAATCAATACATTTGCTTCCTGTTTATTGCCAAGAATGGCCTTCATGAGGTCTGGGCCTATTTGGTGCTGAACACTCACCTCCATTAATGCTGGGAAGACAGAGCTCTGCCTAGCCAGACAGCCAGGGATTCTCCCTGCTTTTAACCTGGGAGACAAAAATTAACATTTTTTTTAAAATAAAAGCATATGAGGTGCCCGAATGGCTCAGTCAGTTAAGCATCTGACTCTTGGTTTTGGCTCAGGTCATGATCTCATGGGTCATGAGATGGAGCCTTGTAACAGGCTCTGGGCTCAGCTTGGGGAGTTGGCTTGAGATTCTCTCTTTTTGTCCCTCCTCCCACTCAGGCATATATGCGTACAAATTCTCTCTCCCAAATAAATAAATCTTTAAAAACATATAAAAACGGTTACTAGAAGGGGGATGGGTGAAATACATAATGGAGATTAAGGAGTGCATTTATTGTGATGAACACCAGGTGATGTATGGAATTGTTGAATCACCATATGGTACACCTGGAAATAATATCATACTGTATGTTAAATTAGAAAAAAATAAATAAAAGCATATAAAGAAATAAAGTTGATAATATGGAGAAGAGATAATGTTTTTTGCAGTAATAAGCACTCATTTCATTTGTTTTTGGCAGTAATAAGCACTCATTTCATTTGTTTTTTAAATGACCAAGGTTGAGGTTGTTTCTAGAAATCTGCAAATTTTTTTAATTTTGGTATTTGTGTTATGATTATTTTCAATGTGTAAATGCTTTCTATATCTATGGATCTTCTCTTATTAACTGTGTACTCCATTCTATCCTCCATGTGCTCTACCCCCCTCATTCATACCCTGCCTCCTACCCTGCAGGCGCACATTGCCCTCACACATGCTTGCTGGCCTCATGTGTGCATGTGTGTGTGTACATACGCCCATGCACACACACACACACACACACACACACACACCCCAATAGAGGAGTCCACTCTTTTTTTTTTTTTTTTGTAAGATTTTATTTATCCATTTGACAGGAAAAAGAGCACAGAGGGAGAGGGAGAGGGAGAAGCAGGTTCCCCACTGAGCAGGGAGCCCGATGAGGAACTCAATCCCAGGACCTGATCTGACCCAGGGATCATGATCTGAGCCAAAGGCAGACGTTTAACCGACTGAGTCACCCCTGCACCCTGAGGAGTCCACTCTTTTAAGGCTTCAAACGTCTTTTCTGTGTTCCTAGGTGAGGTAACAGAATGCCTTTAGAACTTGTTATCTCTTCTTGGGCTCTTTCTGCCCTATTCATTACCAGATTCCTATGAAACTAGATCAAAGCCATTAGTTTTATGCTCAAAGAATTGTTGAGGCCATAGAAGAATGTACAGAGTATTAAATGGTATCCTTGTCTTATTTATAAAGGATTTCACTCAGGTGAAAATGAAAAAATGGAGGACTCTTTCCTTTTTTAATGTTACTGTTTAATTAACTTACCTATTCATTCACTCATTTAGTAAATGTTATTTCTAACTCTTGCTTCACACCAGCCCTATAGACAGTAAGCCCATTCCATACCTACTTAGTTCACAAGTAAGCAGAGGGATGCGTTCATCAAAACACTGACTTTACCACCACGTGACAGATTAGGTAATGGACAAGTGTGTGAGCCATCATGCCGTGAGCATGCTGGGGAGGGTTGACAAGCTCTGCCCACCTCCCTGAAGAGGTGGTATTTGGGCCAGGCCTTCAGGAATGCTGTGCACTTCTGGCACTTGGCACACGGTGGGGGGCAGCAGCCCAGTCACAAAGCAGGGAAAGCACCAGGCATGTGTGGGGAGCAACAGGTGGTGTGAAGTGACTGACTAGTTGGAAGTCAAGGCCACAAAGCCAAGAAAGGGCAGGTTGTCAAGAGCCTAAGGACTAGAACTGCTCTGGGGACTTTCATCCTTCCCTCTTGACCTTTCTAATGCTTTTAATTCTAGGTCTAAAGATGGAGACTAGAGAGTCTTCCAGAATGCTAGATGGGAAAATATGAAAAACAATCAGGCTACATTTTGGTGGTGGTAGCAGCAGGCAGGGGTGGCTTCTTTCTCCTCCACGAGCTCCTCCTCCCTCTATTAAATAGCAAGAATGCATCTTTTTTGTGACAATTTTGCAAACAATGGTGCATAGATTGCCTAGACATAGGGAGACACAGAAAAATTTGGGTACCACTCTGTACCAGTTTTCTATTCAAAAACAAAATGCTGTTATCTCATGGACATAAAATGTTAATGAGCTGTGTTTCTGTGGCCACTGGGAGCCACCCATGGGCAAGCTCTGCTGTGGAGAATGCTAGAGATTGCTGAGTAAAATGTCAGAATTCAAGTAACCTCAAAGCCCCATTGTGACCAAATGGCCCTTAGCATGAATGGGCATGTTCACACTTTAGACTGTGACCACAGAAAAAGGAGCTGATCCACCATCCCCAGACGATTATGTAGTCTCGGGCAAACCAGCCTACTCAGAGGCGCGTTTTCTTCTGAACTGAGCTGTAGATCCCATGGGAGAACAGAAAAATCAAATGTGAAATCTGGGCCCTGCCCTGGTTGTAATATCTGAAAAGTCACCACGATGGAAAATGATGAATCTTGTTGACTCTGGCAAGCAGGTCCTCTGATCTTAAAAGCCAAGACCACATTAGTATACCAGTCAGACTAGACTAATCAGAGTGGCCGAGTTGTTTCATGAGTACAGTCACAGCCTGGATTCCAACAGCAAACAGTATCTTGACCTGACTTTGGATAAGGCACTGTCCTGTATATAGGGTTAATTCCAAACCTTTTTTGTTGACCTAAGCACCCCACTCCTTCAGCCTTTAAAGCACCAGATAGCAAGCATCCAGACTTGCAAGCTCACAGCTACAAACATTTTTCTGAGCTCACATAAGGCCATCCCAGGATCACCTTCATGCATTTTATAAAGGGATGTAAGAGATCAGTGAATTGAATTTTGGCCAAGTTAAGCCTCTTATACTTAAACTTATTTCTCCAAGATCTCCAAAATTCATCTCAACTTTTGTCCATCTGTATAATCAGATTTCCCATTATCGGTCCCTACTCCAACCCCTCCACTCATCCATCCACAAAGTCTGTTACTTTCTGTTTGTTACATCTATTCTCCCTTTTCTTAAAAAGTCAGCCTCATTTTCTCTTACCTAAATGCTTATTCCTGTAGCTCTTGTGGCTCTGCCTTGTTTTTCATATGATCTAGAACTCTTTCCCCCACAGTCTCGAGAAACCACAAATAACTCCCCTCCTTTCATTTTCATTGTAGTAAATTTTGCTGAATGCCTACTTTATGTCGGTATTATGTGCTGCGAAGAACACAGAGGTAGGTTAGAGTCCCTGTCTTAAAGAGCTTACAATTTAAAGAAAGAATCGGTGTAGACAAGTATACCAGTAAGGTCTGGAGAAGTAAGCACCAAGCACAGCTGCAGCCCTGTGCTTTGGGAACCCTAAGGAAAATGGCACTTTGACTGGAGATGAGAGACCCCCACAGAGGCTGCATTTGAACCCTGCCTTGCTGAATGTGAATAATCTTTGATCTGATTGTTTTCACTACTTGTCGTACCTTGTACTGCAGCATTTAATCAACACAATGCTTTTAAAATATATGACTTGCTTCATGCCCAGTTTTGTCACCCATAGGTGGACCTGGTCTCTCTGGCAGAGAGTAAACCCCTTTGGTGGCTTCCCTGTCATCATCTGTTCTTCAGTTTCTCAGGGACACAGCACACATTCAGTTAACCCTGGCTGGGTCATGATGGGTATCGACAGATTTGGTTACTTCAGACAATGTGATGTTAAAAACCCAAGACCTCCTTTAAAACAGGGCCTGTTGTTTAGAATCATAATGCTCCACGTGATGTATTTTGAAATCCTACTGCCCTCTTTAAAGCTGCAGTTCTACCAGAGCCTGCCTACTGCCCCCAAAGGATTCTCTATAGAGACCTCTTTCGAGACACTGAGATCTTAGAACCTAAATTTAGAACCAAAGTAACCTGATGTTGGTGGCTACATGTCAACCTTGTTTGAGCACAGCTAACTCTTGGCCCTGTGGTCTGATGTGAATGAAGGGGAGGAGCCTTCAGAGCAAGTGGGCAAAGCCCACGTGGGAAATCTGGGCCATCCCTGCTGCCTCCAATTCCAGACCAGAGCAAAACTTTATCACGGAAGCATTTTTCTTTATTCTGTGAACTTGGTGTTTAGTCACTGCTTGTTCTGTCACATGGTAACCTGTTCACGGACCTAGGGAACTCTGGCTCCTTGACTACCGATGGTTCCCAGGCGTTGTCAGAGCCAATCTTCTTGCCTGCTAGAGTTGTTGGAAAGGATAAATGAATCGTTCGTGGGCAATCCCAAGTCTTGGGAGTCTATACTGTAGTCACCTTACTCTGATGTGGGAGCTACATGAGTTTCCAAATGGATTCAGTATTCGTCTAGGTGGCTCCTTGCCTGGGTCACCTTCCTCCCCCATTAGAAGTCAGCAAAGCCAGACTGTGGTTTATCAGACATCAGGAGGTGAGGATTCCTTCTACCTCTCCCCCTTGTACAATGGAACAGAATGAAGGGCTGGCCACTTGAATGTCTCCTCATCGCATCGTTTTCAAGATTTCAGTTATCACTGTCACACAGCCATGCCCTTTGGATCAGGGAAGCCTCACTGAGGACTTGAGTTTTTGGACTGCTAGCTTGTGTTCAAGGATGTTCGTTTCTCAAGCATGGCACTAAGCAGTTTTAGGAAACGCTGATACAACTGTAGCAATTTTCCCCAATTTGTTCCTGACAAAGAACTCTCTTGAAAATTGAGTTGGCTTCTCTTCTTTTGTTCAAAAATGCTGGTAAACACAATTAGCCTCATTAACCTCAGTTTCTGTTTCATAACTGAAAATTAGCCTACAATCACTGGTTTGCTGGAAAGCACAGTTGTAATTAGTCTTTAACGGACTGATATGAAAAATCTGCCTCTTCTTTAATTTCTTTGACATCTCAGTGCATTTGAAAACACGTCTGAACTCTCTCACACTGGCACTGGAGATGGGAGTAAAAATAAATCAGGGATTTAAATCAAGGATCTCAAGCTGAGACATGAAAACTGATATTCTTGCACATGGAAATTGGAGACGCTGAGGCATTTGTCAAGGAGGAGACGACAAGAAGGTAGATCCTATGAAGTCTATTCCCAATACAGCTTCCAGTGTTCCAGAGAAGGTTGCTAGTATGCTGATGAATCTGTCATCAATAGGCAAAGTCAAATGATTATGGGCAAAAAAAAAGATTGGGGAAAAAACTAGTTGTTCCTTGGCCCAGGTGAAGAATCACTGTCCCAGCTCTCAAAAACTATATCGTTGACCAGCTTTACAAGGCCCTCTTTTTTGTGGGCTAAAGAAGAAGACACATTTCATGAACAGTCTTGGCATTTGTTCCTTCTTCAGCCAGCACCTGAAGGCTGCACTTACAGGCTTTGGGATCAGACTGCTGGGATTACGAGTTTCATCGAGAAACTACAGCCGTCATCCGTCCAGTGGACAGGAGCGTAAAGAAAGTGTCCAGTGCAGAAAGGATGAGGATATTCATTTCCTTTTGATCAATCCACAATCTGCTGAGATAAAGGGAAAGTAATTTGAAGTAGGTCAAGCAGGTCTCCTGGCCTGAGTTTAACAGGGTGTGATCCAGGGAGCCCGGCTGGGACGGACATCCATTTGATGAAACCCATCAATCTGGATTAGTCACCGAGGTGGCAAATCAAACACATATACCGATGTGTGCCCTTCTGGGTTGCTGGCTTTGGAGAGGGCATGGTGGAGATGAATGTGTCAGTGCTCAGAAATCTCAAGCCGCTGGGACCTCATGTGCATGTGTGTTGAGTGGGGGTAGATTGTGTAAGGCACATCCTTGGGCTAGAGCGTGGATGACTCCAAATGAAGCCCATTGTGTAGAGGTATCCTGCAATGGAAGACGGGAGAACTATGAGTTGCAAACATCTTTTCATTTATTGGCCTCAGCTCCCCTTTGGTGGAAAGAAGAGTTTGGAAGTTATAATCCCAAGACCCATCTAGCACTTGGACCCTTTGAGTGGACACTAGGCAAAGTCATAATCTCCAGCTTGCACAAACAAGTATTAGATCCCTTAATATAGACATAATTCTTCTTTGTCCCTTCACCTGCTCCCAACTCCTTGGTTCTCTTAACTCCCACTAAATGTTCTTAATTCTTGAGTTGTTTTTCAATAGACTTCAACACTGCCCCCTGGCAAGCACATGCTCAAGGACTCTGAATGCTCTCCCTGCCCATGTGGATTCTGGCTAGAGGGCTGTGAAATGGAGCGGAGCTGTTCTGTCTCAGTGCCCAAACTGCAAATGAGAAATCTTATAATTCAAATTGAAGTTCTCCCGTGTTACTCCCCGTACTTCTTATCAAGCCCCGTAATACTGAAATAAAACAGTCACTAAGTCAGGAAATAATCCAGGGCAGTAAAGTAGCTTTTATTAGGCACCTGAGGCATCAGATGCAAATAAAGTAATGAGAGAGGAAATTAAGATTATTTTCTCTGTGCTTGTAGGAAAAGGCGGTGTGTGACACTTGACTGAGTGGCAATATCTTTGAAAACATCTTCTTTATTCTCTTCAGCTTGTTAATGCAAAGGCCTCTGTCTATGCAATAAGCAGGTTCAAATGGCCATGTGGCTGGGCAAGATAATGGGATCTAGTTCCTGGGAGCACCCTGATAGAAGTGTCTGAGTTAAGAAATCTGAAGAATTCCCAGAAATGTACTACTTAGGGACTACTATATTCCAAAGAATGACACCGAGACTCTAACGTGAAGAGACACATTTTTGCTTAGCTGTACCCCACCCTACTCTACCTTCTCTAGCCTCGCAGCCGTATGCTTTTCCATTTCATTTTCTATTCATTTCAAACAGGCACCACGCACCCCACAGAAAGGGGAAGATTAGGGGTGGTTATTTTGATAAGACACTCAGGAATAGGCACCTCCCTCTTCCTCTGGCATTCATTTCTTGCATGTTTCTTTTGGGTAATTAAATACAGAAAGGTCACCTAGCATCCTGGCGAGTACAGGAAATGGGAGGGGGGAACATAAAGTAAAAGCAAACAATCAATAGGAGAAAGTCAACACTGTGTTTTTGTTTTACTTCCAGTTTCTCTAGAAAGGGATTAGTTGTGTATTGATTATTCATATGCCACCTATGTCCCCAAAGATTTTTGAGGCAGTTCAGTGTGAGAGCATCTCAGTAACACCTGCATGCTTCTAAATTTAATTTCTTGGCAAAATAACGACAAGCCAATACAAAAATATGATTTGTGTGCTTCTAAGTTCCAGTGAAATAAAAAAATGGTCTCGGGGAAAACATTCGTATTCACTTGTTCCAGCTCTTGGTTCCACCATCCAGTCATGTTATCTTCATTTCAAGAAAGCTCTGGCTCCTCTGCCTTGCTCACATGCATGTGTCAAGACAGGTGCAGCTACAAGATTTGAAATTTTCCGTTTCTTACTCCTTCTTGGCCCCACCCAGCAAGGAGTGCAAACTGTATCCCACAGCTCCCAGCATCGAAGGGGGCTTGTGTCAGAATAAGCGCTCTTTCAGTAGGGCTACATCTGTAGAAGATCGCCATTCCCTCTGGTTCAGTTCTTATAGTTGATATTACAAGAGTGGTCATTTTGAAATTCTGAGCCCTTTTCATTAAACTGGGTCATTGCTATTCTGTGAACATATCTCGGGCTTTCTCATTCCGTGGTTTTCTTTGCGCTATTTCTTTGGCTTGAAATCCTTCCTATTGACACTGCGTGTCTCAATCCTCCTCATTCTTCATGGTTTTGTTGAAAGCCTGCTACCTCATGAAGTCATTGGTATCAACTGTCATGATAAATAAAGCTGAGGAACAAACACATCGTCCAACTGTAGTAGCAAACTCCAGTAAACACTGGTTGATCCCAAGTCTACAGGTCAACTGCATGATTCCTAAGGTCTCAGTTGGTTTCACCCATGTAACTATGGGTTACAGCTGTGTGATGTTAATCGTGGCTGGTCTCTCTCCCATATGAGGTGGTTTGCTGCCTGTGAGGTGGTCTAGAATAGCCTTAGTTGGGAAAACTGTGCTTTCCTCCACATGGTCTCTCATCGTCCAAAAGGTTAGCTTGGGCTTGGTCTCATGATGGTGACTTGACCTGAGGGAGAGAGGGAATGTGCAAAGTATCCTGAAGCTTAGGCTCAGAACTGGCACACCATCATTTCTGCTACTTTCTGTTGGGCAAGGTCTGTCACAAGGCCAACTCAATTTGAAGGGGTGGGAAAGGAGACCCTATCCCTTATGGCAGAAATGGCAAAATCACATTGTAATGGCATGGAGAGGGAGAATGAAAAATTGGAATTTTTTTTCAGTCAATCGACCACAGCTTTTCTGATCACCTGGCTTGAAGTGGTTTTTTATTTCTTTTTATTTTCTTTTTTATTCCTTTTTTAATTTCTTTTTTCTTTCTTTCTTTCTTTTTTTTTTCAATCTTTTCATTGTTTTGATAGCAATTTAAAAATAGAATATTATTTGGGCACTTGCTTTGTCTTTCTTTAGGCCTCACATTTCTTACTTAGTTCAGTGACTTGCCCCTCTTAAGCATTATGCATATGTTTAAACATAAAAAGAGTCTAAAAATAAACCAAGATAGAAAACATTAAGCACACGGAATTTTCAATCTGGAGTGACCTCGAAAGTTCATTCCACCATTCTGTCTGGTTGTGGTATGTAAGCTGCTGTATATAGGAGGCTGATTTAAAAAAGAGTCCCCAAATGTAGAAAAGTCTCTCACCTAACCAATGCCTATTGCAAACATCTGTGTACCTTAACACTCCTGCTTTATGCTTCCTGCTTCCTAGCAGAGAAAGAAGGGCTATTTTCCCATTTTCATCCTAGCCTTCACTGCCTGCCTTCTTCTTCTCACTATGATCCAGCTACATAATTCATTGGTGAAAATGACATCCACTCAGCACTCCAAGTTGGAAACAGAATGTCAAGAACAGTGCTTTGCACATAGTAGGTGCCCAATACCTGCGGTAGATGCAGGAGATTCTATTATAGGATCTGCAGGCAATTCTGGCTTCTCTGATGTCTTTCTTGACTTCCTTCCTGAAATATGGCTCCCAAGGGAGTCAGTCTACCTGGGACCTTCAGAGCACATTTAGTTTCCATCCGCTTGAATCTTCCATCCAGCCTTTTGGCCACAATTGGCTTTTCAGAAGACAAAGCCAATTCGATTGGGGTGGGAGGAGGTGGCAAGGAGTGAACTCTGCTCTGAAGAGAAAGGGAAGATTGAGTTCTAAATTGATTCATTCATCCTGAGTGCTCTCCATTCTACAGAATGGAATTCAATTAATATTTCAGGTTTTTAATGAAACCTGTTCTCACCGTGACTTTTCTTGTCACCGTTGATTTGAGTTCTAGATTTGTAGACCTCAGTATTCAAAGTCTTTTATAATCAGTATAGACTTTCACAGTTTTGCTGTTTTGGTTTCCTTCCTCGGTCAAATCACCAACAAATAATAGCCTGTTTTTTCTTTCGCTTTGGGAACAGTTTCTAAAGATAGCCTTTGTAGATCTATAATCTACATTTTAAGTCTATACATTATAATCTATAATCTATAATTTAATCTGTAATCTATAATTTTAATCTATAATTTAATCTACAAATCTTTATTGTTAGTTATGGGTTAGCATGCTTAACCCCAGTTTATAATACAGTCTATCTTTCAGATTCTCCCTGACTCATTTTTTTTAATCCATCCCTGTGATAGTTAATTATATGCGTCAACTTGACTGGATTCCAGGGTGCCCAGATATTTGGCTGAAGATTATTTCTGTGTCTGTGACAGTGTTTCCAGATGAGATTAGCATTTGAATCTGCAAGCTGAGGAAAGAAGATTGTCCTCCTCAGGGCTGTAGGCATTACCCAACTTGTTGAGGGCCTGCATAGAACACAGAGTGGAGGAAGGCAGAATTCAGGATCTCTCTGCCCAACTGCTTAAGCTGAAACTTTAGTCTTTTGCCCTCATGCTGGGTCTTACACCATTGGTACTCCTGGTTCTCAGGCCTTTGTGCTCAGATAGGAGTCTACACCACAGCTTTCCTATGTCCCCAGGTTGCAGACGGCAAGTTGTGAGACTTCCTAGCCTCCACAGTTGTGTGAGCTAATTCCTTACAATAGATCTCTTTATACATCTAATTGGTTCTGTTTCTCTGGAGAATCCTGACTAATACAGTCCCTTATCGTGATATGACTACGGCTTTGTGAGTTTAGGACAACTTGATATCTGGTCCCCTCTGGCCATTTATCCTCAACTGCCGGTGTTTCTTCATCAACAGAGGTCAACAGAAGTAATCAAATTGATAGCCCCATCTGCCTTTTTACCTTTCAGAATGGTCTACTATTCTTTATGACTTTTAAGATTCTATCTTTCCTGATTTCCTTGAAATTTAGTCTTTCCTATCAGAAGAGGACAGCTTTCCACGTTTGCCTTTCAAAAAAAAGCATCTTTCTGTCCAAAATCATTTATTTTCTTTTCCATAGTCAAGGTCTGTTTGAAATTTTATATAGTACTCTCTTAAGACAGGCTAGAAATGGTTACCAGGCCTGCAATTTAGAGTGATAAATTACTGGCTAAAATCTTCACAATGGTTTATATCCCAATGTTTTAAAATGAAATTTCAAAGGTAATTTTAATGTAACTTTTTACTCTATAATTATTTATTCCCGATATTCTCCCAGAGATTTCACATAATAGACTTCTCCTCTTTTCTTTGTTTGTGTTTATCCTTTGAGAGAAATCTTTATTCTTCAGATAGTTAAAACAACATTTACTGAGCAACTGCTAGGTAACTGCCACTTGTATTGGGAACTGAGGTTCCAAACATGAACGCCCTCAGGATGTGCAAGGAATATTTTGTGTGCCTTCCCACCAGAAGCCTGACCAAGGTCCTGAGGAGACTGACTAGGAAGGCTGGGTAAGCCTTTCCTTCTCTGCTCTTGCTCCCTCTGATTCCAGAATGATGTTTTGAGCACTCGATGTTCATCTAGTCAATGAGTAAGGTATTGAACAGGTTTCTTTCTTGTTAGGATGTAATTTTAAAGGAAAATATCTCTGGATTTGTTTTTGTTTTTGTTTTTGTTTTTTCCTTCTTTCTCTCTGTCTGCCACTTTTGAATACTAGGCTGCGGTCATTCCAAATCTTATATCTAATCACATCCCAGGTAGTATAATCTTTATACCACCAACGATTAATGCTCCCTTCTTTTTCTGGTTGTGCTTTTTCCCCTCGTAAAATGTATTTCTGTCTCCTGTCTGCCAGCATTTCCCACGGACGCTCGGGCACAAAATTTCTTTCAATTTTCTGTAATCTCAGTTTCTAACACCAAGAAAGAATCCACCTATCACTTTGAGGACTTGCTGACCTTTTGCTTCTTATCAACTTGACATATTTTTTTTATTTTTTGTCTTTAGTTTTTATGTATTTTTGCTTCAGTTCTCTGGCGTGGCTCCTTTGCACCCAGCTCTGCACCCTGGCTACTTAATTTTGGCTTCTCAGAGCCTCGCTTTCCTGTCTTGTCCTTTGCAGAGGCTCCTCCAGCCCCAGGCTCTTGTTCCCCTGATTCCTGCTCCTGCCTTTCTCTCCAGGGGTCTGCTCTCTGCTTAGCTGGTCGGGTCACATTTGTCTTGGCTTCCATTCATTTACCTCCCTGCCCTTACCCTCCTCCTTCTCTTGACTATGCTCACTAAATTTCTCTTACCGAACTGTGCAAAGCTGAATTTCCAGGAAGTGGAAAGCCTCTTTACCCACCCCACCCCAACCTCAGTCCTCATCAGCACTCGTCGCAGTGAAACAGTGGGAGCTCACGAGAGGTTGATTGAGTTGGGCAACACTGTGAGCAGTATGGGCAATGCCTTATGGTCTCTCCCAGGTACAGCGTCGCCTCTCTTCTCCCTGCTTCTCACCCTCTATTAGCTACTGGAAACCTATCGTATCATGCAAAGAGATGTGGTTAATATTCTGTTTCGACAGGTTCAACTTGCAGAAAAGTTGCATAAATAGTAGAAAAACTTCCCATGAACCCTTGACTCAGAGCCCCATTCAAGTTTTGCTAAATGTCTCAGCAAATTCCCTTATAGCAGAAGGTCCACACAAAGAGCACCTACTGAGCCAGTTGTCAGCATCCCTCGTCTTTACACCAGGAGTGTTCCATAGTCTTCCCTAATCTCCACGACCCTGACTTTCTTAAGACTATAGTCCAGTTATCATAAGGAATTTTCCTCAATTTAGGCTTTGCAGTGCTTCCTCATGATTAGGCCCCAATTACATATTTTGTGGAGGGAGCATCAGAGATGCTGTGATAAATGTACTGTGGGGTGATATTTTGAGACTATCTTTTTTTTCCCCAATTTTTGGGTTTGTTTTTGTTTTTGTTTTTGTTTTCTCACCCAATTTTTGCCCACAAGTTTTAGCATCCTTTGGTATGTTTTTTGTTTTTTTGTTTTTTTGTTTTGCCTAAATTGATTATTACTGTAGTGGAAATTGCAATTATCCAGTACTATCATTCCTGTACATTCATTAGTTGATTTCCCAACCTAAGAAAGACTTTCCTTCTCAGTTCATTAATTTATTCATTCATTTATTTGTATCAGTGTGGGCTCATGGCTTCCTATTTTATTCAACATGTTGTAATGCACTCTCATATTATTATCTATTTTGATGCTCAAATTGTCCAAGTTTGGCCAAGGAAGCCCTACATATGTGAACTATTGGCATGTCTCCATCATTCCTTGATCATTTCCTTACTTTCTGTTATTAGAAAGATGTCCTAGGCTATCTTGTTCTTTGCCTGACCCAACCCTGGGAAATCAATCATGTATATATATATATGTATATATGTGTATGTATGTATATGTGTGTGTGTGTATACATGTGTGTATGTATAGGGATATGTACATACATACATATACATATATTCTATATTTATTCTCTTCCTAACTATATTGAAAACCATGGGTGCTCACTGATACTTTTTTTTAAAAAATTTATTTATTTATTGTAGAGAGAGAGACGGTGATCTGGGGGAGAGGCCAAAGGAGAGGGAGAGAATCTTCAAGCAGACTCCCCATTGAGCACGGAGTCTGACATTGGGCTAGATCCCAGGACCTGAGCTGAGATCAAGCATCAGACATTTAATGAGCCACCCACGGGCCCCTCAGTGATATTCCTGATTCCAGTACAACACCGCAGGGTTTTTTCTAGCTTTCCCCCTTTCTATGCTTGTACTTCCTTTCCCTGACAGTAAGAAAGTTGGCCCCCAGTATTTCCATCACCCTGTGGGTGACCAGTCTCCTGGCCTCACCTGATTGCTACGCTCCTGCCTCCTTCAGTTCACCTGCATATTTATGACTGCCTTAATGTCATTTTGATAAAGGAAATAAATAAACTAAGAACTATCTTTTAAAGAAGGGATGAGAAAGAGCAAATGCATGGTGCTAAGAGTTTTGGTCCAAACCACATTTGCTATTTCCATCTCTCTTTGAACTTAGACAATTACATCTTTACCATGTATGAAATAATCCAAAATAATTTAAAAATATGTATTTGACTCTTTTGCTCTAATATTTATATTTGTTGACTATAGGTGCTGTTGCTACAAATAGTTTACAGGTCAATTGTCTTTGAGAATAGATGGGAATATAAGACACCCAGTTTATTGCTGTGAAGAGGATAATTTCTGTTCTGATCAAAATGGGTTGTTAAGCTGTAACAAGGATCCCCCAAATTTCAGTGGCTTAACACAACCAACGCTCAGTTCTTGTTTATGCAATATGCCCAAAGCAGGTAGACAGATGGAGATCTCAGAGGCCTAGACTTGTAGAGGTTTTATTTCTAAATGTGTTCCCGTGATTTCCATAGTTGTAGGATGAGATTATGATTAATTGCACACTGGCTTTTAAAGTGTCTACCAAGACATGAAACATCATTTCTGTTCAAGTTTCACTGACCAAAGCAAATCACATGACCATACTTCCCAGGAGACAGGGAATTCCTACCGTGTGTCTTGAAAGAGGAGAGTATGAGATATTTGCAGAAATGCACAATGACTCCCAGAGTGTCCATGGACAAGGGAATCAAGGCCACTGCTCTGACTTTGGCTCTGCCATTTACTACCAGTCTTATCTTGTATTGTTTCCATTTCTTTATCTGCAAGGAAGGAAAACATAGCCCATGTGGTCATTACAACAAAAATACTAAAAGTGCTTTACATAAATACTGTAAGATGCATGAAAGCCTCATGACTTCTCTAAAAATAATGTCCCCAAACGGCAGATAATCTCCCTGGGAGCTTCCATATTCCAGGTGCTGAGGAGGATAACCTGATCTAATTATAAAAGTAATAGGTACTCGGTGTTGATCATTGGCCCAACACAAAAACACATAAATAAGAAAATACAAATACCCATTATTTCAAAACCGAACATTGTTTACCTTTTGGTATTCATCTTTCCAGTTTTTTTCTGTGTATAGTTTAAGTAGTTAAAATAATGCACAATATTTGGTATTATTACATCTGTGTGCATTATTTTCAAGTTATAATTTGAACCTATATGCAATATTTTTCTATATTTTTACTTAATCTTAAACTTTAAATTTTTTTCTCACATAATTACAAATTGCTTTTAAATAGTGTTTTTCAAAGCCCATATAATGTTTCATAATTAATTAAACATTTATCTATTGAGCTTTGAGACTGTTTTTTAAAATTTTTTAAATTGTATTTATTTAAATTTAAATAAATAAAATAAATTTAAATTTTATTTATTTTTTTTTAAAGATTTTATTTATTTATTTGACAGAGAGATCACAGGCAGGCAGAGAGAGAGGGAAGCAGGCTCCCCACTGACCAGAGAGCCCGATGTGGGACTCGATCCCAGGACACTGAGATCATGACCTGAGCCGAAGGCAGAGGCTTAACCCACTGAGCCACCCAGGCACGCCTTTGAGACTGTTTTTACACACATGATGTTCATGTTTATTTAACTCTGCCAAAGATGAGAGAGTCCCTTGTTTCCACACTGTACCCATTCTGTGCTCAGATTCCTTCCTCGTCTCCCTCCACTTTGCTCCACATTCCAGGCTCCAGGGTCAATTGGCTGCTGGCCAAATTCACCTCGTAAAACATATTAACAGAAGATGGCAGGATAAGGGTAAGATAAGCGCAGCTCTTTCTTCCCTTCCTCTCTGCCTTGGATGGTTTCTCTGGCAGTAGCCATGCCTTCTCCCTGGCTCCAGCTCTGACCAGATAGGATCCCCAAGACATGATCTGACTCCTAGGCTCAGGTAACATGCCCTCCTCCCTTTGTCTCTCTTGCCTGGGTATGACACTGGCCTCCTGCTGTTGCTAGTCTCTCATTATCTCCTGATTGGTACTCGGCTGCTGTATCACTTGGGTTACCAATTCCCCACATCAAATTCTCTCCAAGGAATGGCTGCATAGGAAAACCACTGGGGCATGGAGTGGAGAAGAGTTTCCTCTATGATAGAAGGAGTGAGGGAAATGGATCAAGGGATGGATATCTGTGGGCACTGGTGATGTTTTAATTTTTCTAAATTTTTAAGACTTATTTACTTATTTTAGAGAGAGAGAGCAAGCACAGTGTGGGGCGGGGGGGACAAAGGGAGAGGGAAAGAGAAAACCTCGAGCAGACTCCCCACTGACCATGGAGCCTGATGCCCCTGAGATCATAACCTGAGCCGAAATCAAGAGTCGGAAGCTTAACTGACTGATCCACCCAGGTGCCCCAGTAATGTTTTATTAGATGAACTTGACGATGAGTCTAAGTGCATTCATTTTATTATTATCACTTAAACTAAATTAAATATGTATGCTTACATATGTGATATACTTAGAATAAATAAAACATACATATAAAACATATATATTTAATATATAAAATATATAATATGTAAAATAGAAATACTTCTAAATATCAGTTTATAATTGGATGAAGCTTAATTTTGAAAGAATAAGGATTTTAAAATGTGTTTCCTTTACTCTATTTCTGTTATTGCTGCTACAGAAAACCATGCACAGCTGCAAATATCCAGGTTTTTCTGCTCTAATATGAAAATGTGGTATAGAATGATTGCTGTGAAAAGTCTCCTTCTGCTAACTGCTGTGGTAGGAAGTTACTGTAATTTTTTTTATCTTCTTGATGAAAAGAAAGTCATCTGTGAGGCTCTTTCTTATGACTCCAAGGTCCTGATTCCATGGCCACTTCCTGTGCAACAACATCAACCCTACCACGTGGCCACAGCAGCTGTGGATGAAATGTGTTTACTCACCATCTCACTGGGCTTTTGTTATTTAATGTTTAATTCCTACTCCAGGTGGACATATCCAGGGGTCACTCCATCAGTCAGTCCCTGTTGACTGCTAGGCAGCACCCTTGTCTACAGCCTAAATGTCCACCCTCCATCCTCTCATCCAGTCATTTTCAGGAAGGTGACTCTTGATGTTCCCCCAAATGGGAATATCGGCAGAGCTTCTGCTTCTAATTTACCAGGACAATGGGTTCCCCATTTGAAGCGGGGTTTTTTTGGTTGGTTGGTTGGTTTGGTTGGTTGGTTGGTTTTGGTTTTAACTCCTACACATGTGAATCTGCACTTTAATTGGTATCAGCTACAATCTGGAAGTCAGGTCAGGTTCTGTTGTTAATCATGGCCATTGACTCTCCAATTTTTGCAGCCAGATGTCCCTCAATACCTGTCATCTTTCCATTGTCCCTGGGAATGGAACTCCCCTAAGGATTTACCTCTTGCCACTTGTTTTCTTGTGACATTTGCAGTGACATGCTGGAGGGAATCAAAATAGTGAGTGTTAAGTTGGTCCTGCCCGCGATAGTAAGAAAGGCTATGAGGCAAATGGATCTGAGAGATAAACTTTATTGCAAGCACCCTCGGGCGAGGTTCTGCGACTCACAGAAAGAGAGAGAGAGAGAGAGAGAGAGAGAGAGAGGGAGTGAGTCGGGGAAGTTGCCCTGGGAGGGAGTTGGCGAGGTCCTTTTATTGGGGTGAGGTAGGGCATAGCCTTGCACCCATATAAGGTATGTGGTAATCGGAGTGTATGGGGCAGGGGAAGTGTATCCCACCAGAATGAGGCCTGGGCTCGAGTCCAGTGACAAGGTATGTGGTGATTAGAAGGCATGGGGTGGGGGAAGTCCATGATGGGCAGTTCCCAATTAGGAAGTTCCTGGGTGGAGAGTTTCAGTTTCCTGGCGGTGACGTGGAGGGCACAGTAAGGATGGCGAGAAAGTCCGCCGTCTTGGAGAGGGTTGGCAGAAAGATCCGCCATTTTGGAGCCCCAGTTTCCCACCCGGCCCATCAGTAAGTGAGAGCTGATTGTTAAATACACACGAATTTTGCAAACCACTTGTTAAACCATTGCTAGCATGCAACAAATCATGGTGGGAGTGTTTACACCATGGAAATTGGCAAATGCTACATAAATTAGGGTTTCCTCTCCCCTCACCCCCAAGAAAGCCAGTTTACTAGCACACCACAACACTTGGGTAACTAAAGCAAAAATAATGAAAATAAAGGCGTATCTTATAAACATGGATAATCAGGAAATGTTTATTATTGAGGATACTTAAAAGATGTTTTCTAAAAAGTTTCAGGAAAAAGATCGCCCAAATAGGTAAGCCAAGATTTTCTAAAGGAAATAAGAAATGTTAAACATAAAAGAGTAATAAACTGGACTTTATCAAAATTTAAAACTTATTTTGAAATAATGTTAAGGAAATGTAAAGTTATATATATATACACACATATATATGTGTGTATATATATATATATACTTCTGTAAATACACAAATAATAAAAGGACAATTCAATAATGAAGTGGGGAAAATATTTGAATAGACACTTCTCAAAAGAAAGATGTAAATGGCCAATAATCACATGAAAAAAAGACTCAACACCATTGTCATTAGGGAAATGAAAAATAAAACTCCAATGAAATGCCATTTCACATCAACTAGAATGGCTTAAGTGAAATGAAAAATGTACCACTTTGGAAAACTATTTGGCAGTTCCTTATAAAGTTAAACATACACCTACCCTTTGCTTTTGCCATTCTACTCCTACTCAAGAGAAGTGAAAACATGCCCACAAAAAGACTTGCATAAGAATCTCCAGCAGCTCTCTTCACAATAACCCCAACCTGGAAGCTACCCAAATACCCATCAACAGGAAAAGGAACCTACAAATTGTGGTACATTTATATAATGGAATACAACTCAGCAATAAAAATGAACAGATTATTTATACATGCAACAACATGAGTGAATATTCAAAACCTGTAGAGGAAAAGAATCAGGCACCACAGACTATGTACAGTGTGTTTCTATGGATATGAAGTTCAAGAACAGACAGCACTAATCCTTGAAATCAGAACAGTAGCTACCATGCAGGGGATGGAAATGGCTGGGAATAACTAGAAAGGGACACAAGGCAGCTGTCAGGGATGATGGAGATATTCTATGCTTTGATTAAGGAAGTGGTTACACAGGTATATGGATTTATCAGAGCTCATCAGTTTGTTCATTCAACCCAATACAAAGAAGAAGAATAGGGAAAAAAAAAATACTCCCAATATAGCAACTTAAAGAACACAACCAAAATGAGACTTTCATCAAGTCTCAGGACAATGAAATAACATTTTCTCTTGTTCTAGTGATGGAAAATATATATCATGAGACGATAGCACTAGAGTATCAGGCCATAAGACAAAAAGAACAGAGAGCAGAAAGCAATTTAACCTTATACCATTACACATTTAGCATGATATTACACAAAAATTCTCCACCAATCATTTTATTTCAGCTTAATGTTACCTCAGGAGTAGTAGTTTCATTCCTGGCCTTAAAAAAAAATTGTTTGGCCCGTTTACTCATACTGGTGGAAATAATAAATCTAATAAATCATCGCAGCCACCCACGCTCCTTGGCTGGCGGTAAGTTGCTGACTGACAGTGTAGCCGCCAGGCTTGGCAGGCCCTGCACCCACCAGGCCTGCTAATAGCTGGGAAGCTGCAGAGATCTGAGGAAGAGACTGGAGGAGAAGAGTCAGGGTGTTGAGGAACTTGGCTAGGAATTACATGAGGCAGAGGCAATCAATCAGAATTTTTGAAACTAGACATAGTTAGTCCTCCTTGCCATGTTTGACACTGTGGCCAACACTGTGCTCTGAGAATGAGGTGGTTTCTAGGAGGAGCATTCATTCAAGGGTCATGAGACAAAGTCTCCTTCCATCCTAGATGTTCAGGTTAGCTTTGGTTTTACTATTAGATGAAGACGGCTCCCGCCCATCCACCGTCTTGACTGCCACACTTTCATTGTCCTCTCGGACACTTCTGAGAGTTCCTCTGTGGTCCTCATGCGTCGTGGTGTCACCTGTGAGCAGGCTCTCTAAAGCTGGCTCTGTTTCTCAGTCCCTTTTGGCTTCTGGGTCCAGGGACCTGCGAGTACAGCTCACCGCTGTCATGTTATCCCTAGCAAGACCCTAAACTTAATGACTCATCAAGCTCTCTAGAAGGGATGAGGAAATGTGGAGAGGGCTGGTAGCACAGACTGGAGACAGACTGATACTGGCTGTGGAACGTCAGAGGAGTCACTGAGCTCTCGGTGTTGGACTCCCCATCACAGGGAGTCCTTTCATGGGAGCTCTTTCCTCAGGCCTGACTTCCTCATCTTATCGCTGGGACCCATGTTCACCTTGTTGAATCCCCTCCACTCTACCCGCTTCCCGAGGCTGGGACAGACGAAATGAAAGCCTCATCTCACACAAAAGCAAGCCCTCAGTCTCATCACTGCCTTACTGTGCACAATAGTTTACATTCTTTTGTCTTGACAACCCCATTCCATGCCCTTGTCTTCCTAACATAAATCCCTTAAGTAAAAGAATAGTGCCTATCTGTCCTCACTCATGATTTCCACACACAAGGAACCCCCTCCCCACACACACCCATTAGGCTGAAAAACTGCCTTCAGTTTCACAAAACAGTATTTATCTTCCCTTTAGCTCTATTATTTTAAACTTTGAATTAGTTTTCTTAATGCTGGTGCCATGCGGGGTAGATGTTTGTGGAAGCCCAGCATCCTACTGACGGGTAGGTACTGTTGCCATTTTGTTACTTATTTCATGGTGGTTTTTGTCGTTCTCTGTTCCTGTCTTCTCTCACTCCCTTCTCTCATGGTTAGTTGGCTTTCTTTAGTGATATGCTCCAATACCTTTTCTTTACTTTTCGCGTATGTATTACTGGTTTTTGATTTGTGGTTACCATCTGGGTTGTCTAAGAAGCTCAGCATTCTACAGAACACAGCAGAATGCAGAGCTAGATGGATGGGGAGAAGACTACAGCTAATCCGTCCGTGCCTACCTGCGTGTCTTCTTGCCTGGCTGTGGAGTCACTTGATTTCTCAGTGATTAGGTGAGGTAGCGTCTGTCTCTGTCATTTAGGGCCCTTCCTCCAGGCCACAGAGTTGCATATAAATGGAAGCAAAGGCAGAAGCAAGGGCAGCAGCAGCCCAGAGCACACAATGGGCAGCACAGGGCGGGGGCAGCCCACCTGTTGGCATTAAATGCTTTGCATCTGTTCAGTGGCTTCCCTCCCCATTCCCGGGGTGGGGGGGTGGGAGGGCGTTGGGAGTTGGGGGGGGACTCTCCTCTCTGGTTCTGAGTGAGGCACCTAGTGAAGGAACCAGGGTTCCCCTTACTGAAGTATAGCTCATCTGAGGCTTCCTGAGAGACCACTGTTTTCCAAGGGCTGGTCTCCTAAAGCCGTTTTGGAATAAGCTTTGCCATTTTTTTTTCAATGTAAAATTAGAAGACACCAAGGCCATTTGCCGTTAGCTCCAGCATCAACTGCCCTCTGTTTTACATTGTGGTAAACTCTTTTTCTGCAAGCCCCATAGATGAGGCTGGAATGGCTTCAGGCTGAGGCCAACTATAAACAAACCTGGATTAGCATTTTCAAACAGTCGAAGTATTCATGACAGAAGAAAATTCTAGTTGGAGCCCTCTCAGACTGCCTTTAGACATTCTCCCATGCCTTTGTTCTCCCTTCCAGGTGCTTATTACAATATTTACCAAAAAAGCTGAGCTTGAGCACAGGGCCTGTGAAGCTCTGAGTTGACTAGCCTGTTCTTTCATCCATGGTGAGGAATAAGAAACTGGAGCTGAAAATTAAAAAATGTTTGTTAGCTTTTTCTACACCTGTGCACCAGAGGAGACGGCAATGGCTCTTCGTTTTTCCCTTTATTTTATTTATTTCATTTTTTCTTTTATTTTTAAATAAGTAGCATGGGGAATTGCAGACATCCAGCTGAGCTTGGGGCAACTTTAAAAGCCCACCACCAGATCCCCACCAAGATAAGCAGCCCCCACGCAGAGATGCTCCACCATCAATGAGGAGAGACGACTGAAGCTGAAGATAGGAAAGGGGAGAGATGCTTTTACAAAAATAACATAATTTGGCTCTCTGAGAAGAGGAAAGGCAAAATGTAGGTTGTGTTCCTTCTTCTCTCCCTTGCTTGCTACCCTGGGCGGACGCATTAATAGGCTTAGTGCTTATTAAGGTGAAATCAAAATGAGAGAAAGACAGAGAAACTGCAAGAACAGTATTCCTAGAGACCTAAAGTTTGAGGGTTTCCAGCTGGCTCATTTGCTTCAAGAAAGGCACTTTGGGGAGTGCTGGGGCCTCTCTCTGCCTTCATTTAGCTTCAAAAGGAAGAACGAGGGAAGAAGTCGATAGCTAATGTAGAGGATGTGATCCAAAATGATGGAAACTCTGTCAGGTTTTCACTTCAGCAAATATTTATTGAATAATTATTATGTGCCCAGCATTGTGCTTGATATAAGAAATATTAAAAAGGACTTAATCGTAGCTTCCCCTCCTCACATCTTTATCACTTAGTCCCTCTGAGGGTGAAGCAGAGCTCATCATTGGGAAAGAAAACCTTCCACTTCCTGGATTGCTGAGATAGCCTTGGATGATTCTAATGGATCAGATGTTGGCAACGGTTAAAATGTCCTCTTGTGGGTCATTTCTGAGCCTCTGCAGTACGGTTGTGGTGGTGATTTTAGGATCAACTCACCCACTCTAATTTGGGAGTTGTTTATCTTTGCCTTTTTCCCCTGATATCCTGCGTCTGAATTGTTTGGACCACACTGACATCACTGATGTGAAACCCTAACCAAATTTCTTTCCCCTATTCGACCTCAGTTTCTCCATCTGCGTAGTTCCAGAATCATCTGGTCCTAAGTCACTCGGCATCTTGGCAGAGGCTCAGTGCATTTGAAAGCCAGTAGGTGCTTTTTTCAAGTCCTCCCTGTCTGTCAGTCAAGTGTATCTGCTTCGTATCTCTGTGTCTTGTCTATAAAGATGCCTTCTTGGGGGGGGGGGGGGAGAAAAAGATCCCTGGAAATACTCACCGACATAGTAGTCTCTTTTCTAGTAATTTGGCATTTTTCTTTTTAATGATTACAAAGACTTCAGGAATAGTGTGCATTTAAATTCAGGTTCAGAACAAACTGACATTGAAAAGATCTGCTAGAAACCTTCCTTTGAAAAAGAATCTGGCTATGTGGGTATTTTAAGCAGCTGGAGGTGGCCAAGTTATCTTCTCTGGCTTTGTTAAGCCTAGCACTGTGTGTGTGTGTGTGTGTGTGTGTGTGTGTGTGTGTGTGTGTGTTTGAAAAGTTGGAATGGAAATGAAACTAGACATTTTTGCAGAAATTAAGCAATTACTATTGGCTGATATAATGTCAATTCATAAGTGACCCTTCAATAGCATCAAAGCAAATCACTTGGAAATTAAAGAAAATAACCACTTCACTGAGCAAGCAGCTGTATTTGTGTAGGTAAAGTACCCAGGAGTCACTTAACCCTGCAGCTAACCCAGACTGCAAAGAGAGGGTGCCTCACGTGTCTACCAGCCCGAGGAGGGACTCGGAAACCTCCATCACCTACGGCCAATGGGTTCTGACAGCAAAGTGAATCACTTCTGGAGAAGACAATGACTTGTTTACTTTTCACTGAATTGAAAATTGAGGATATTTCATAATAGGATCTTGGAAAATTTGCCAGATGTTTCATTCCACTGTGTTCTTCTGGCAGGTCTACAAGATATAATGCTGAGAAAGGCTAATAAATCAAGGTAGGCATGAAAAGCTTAGGGACAAAATTCATAAAAACTTGAACTGTGGGAGGACACCTTTTCCCTAGCTGCTAGAATATGAGATTTCCTTACCTTTTTTTGCTTCACAGACAAGCTAATTTAAACTATAGATCTTACTTTTACTCGTTTCTCTGTCCTCTTTTCCTCCTTCCCTTCTTCCTTTCTGTTCCAATTTTGCCAGTCTGAGGATCTCTAAACCCGGAATAGGAAAGTACATCTTCTAAACTACTATAAGGATGATCACATGAATGAATAACCACAGCTCTGGACATAGCTTCAATGTGAGGGAATTTTCACCTGGCCGAAAGAAAAGTACACTGGAAAAAATTTCGATGTTTTAAATAACAGACACATTTTGCATGAACTAACACCAAATGGAAAGCTTTGGGCTCATTTCCTTTTTTTTCTCTTCAGATTTTTGAGGCGCTAATGAACCATGGCATCAACTCAAGGAACACTGGTCCAGACTTCATAATGGTCATCTGTTGCTTTGGACACAGTCCGTGTCATAGCGACTGCAATCCCAATTGTTGGAGGTTTCTATTACTGCATAAACAAGTCATCCTAAAACCTAGTGACTCAAAACTACAAACATATTGTCTCAAACTTCTGCTGGTCAGAAATTTGGGAGCGGCTTAGAAATATGGGTGGTCTAGATCAGGATCTCTTGTGAGGTGACAGGAGACTGACTGAGGCTATCAGCCATGAAGGTTTGACCAGAGCTGGAGGATCTGCTTCCAAGATGGCGCACACACACTGTGGCTGACAGAACGTTAGTTCTTTACCGTATGGACCTCTCCACAGGCTGCGTGAGGGTTTTCATGGCATGGCAGCTGGCTGCCCTCAGAACAAATGTTCCAACTGAGAGAATGAAAAAAACAAACATAAAGCCACAGGGCCTTCTATGGTCTATTCTCTGAGTCCCACTGTGTGCTTTATTCTATTTGTTAGAAAGCACTAAGTCCAGTCCATACTCAAGGGGAGGAGAAATAGTCTCTATCTCTGAAAGGGAGGAGTATCAATGAATTTGTGGACATATCATCATCTTACTGATTGAACAGAATTTCTAATTTGTGCAGTCGATAGGGAGATATCAATAAACACCATGCAAAAAAAATTTTTTAAAAGAAGAAAGGAAAAAGAAAAACCAACTCTACTCATATCACTCTTCATTCTGTTCCACCACCTTCCATCCCAAGCTCCACCCCACTCCTTATCCCATGCTGACCCTGCTCAGGGCTTTAGCTAGCTTCTCCCTGACTCTAATTGCCCATCTCACAGTTGCTGAGATCTTACAACGTTGAGATCTCTCAACTTTTTAGGGAAAAGAACCCAACAGAGGCAGAGGCCCAGGTACCTCTAAAGTCCGGGTAAAGTTCTATGGAAGCCAAAACTCTATGGAATCAGAGGACAAAGGTGAAACAATAACGTAAGGAGGAGAGAAATTCTCACAGAGGCAATCCTTTTTACCTGCTGTCTCCCGGAATTCCAGGAGGTGTTGCTAATACCTCCCAGAGGATCCCTATTCTAATGATGGATTCAGGCACTCTCAGCTGTCTGGGGCCACCATGTCAGGCTTCTCCCTCATCCCTCCTCTGCAGCTCCTGTGAGCTTCCGGGGCCCAGTACTTCCGGCCTGCCCTACACGATAATCACAGTACTAAATCACACTCTGCCCGTTATTATCCAGAGTTTGCCCATGGACATCTTTATGTCCCACCAGGAAGTCTGTTCTGATTAGCTGTGCACCAACTTCCTTTCATACTTACAACAGGCAAGAAAAGTGGCTTCGGGGACTGGCAGGTCACAGGGCACAGTCAGTCCTAATGGCCTTATCACTTGGCTACCTGCTCCTCCTTCCCAAAGGGAACACCAGTTAGTGTATGTGAGTCAGAGAGTCTGGCTGAGCCATCCTATTACTGTTTTATATAAAGCACTTACTGAATTCCTAGAGGGAAGAGGAGTCGCCAAGGGGGATTTGTCTCATTAAACTGCTGCCTGCTTTCCAAGCAGCCAGAGAGGATCTAAAAGGTGATGAGCAGGGAGGCAAGACCTTTGTGGATCTTGGTGATGTTAATGCACTAACCTCTGGGCATGTGGGCGGTGTCAAGGGGGAAAACCTCAGAGGAGAAAACGAGAAATGTACTTTCCTCCTTTGTCCCATTTAATGGAGTTGAAGAAGAAACAAAGACATTTTTATAGAGTAATAAAAATATGTCCAGTATCAAAGCTTCTAGGTTCCCGTACCTAAAAATGCTTTATGATTTATTCTTTTCTTTCTTTCTTTCTTTCTTTCTTTCTTTCTTTCTTTCTTTCTTTCTTTCTTTCTTTCTTTTTCTTTCTTTCTTTCTTTCTTCCTTTCTTTTCCATAAAGAAAGTTCTCCTTCTGTCTCTGCCCTATAGAATTCTCTGCTTAGCCTTAGGTAGACAAAGAAAATGGCTTCTGAAGATGTGGTCTTTTAAAAGCTTGGAGAAGAAAGAACAGAAATTTCTTTAAAAGGCCTCTGGCCATGATGTCTTTTAACTCCAGTTTATAGGAACCATTCACAGGAACCCTCAGGAAAAATGGCTTTTTGCTAAGAAAGCACCACAGAAAACAAGCCAACTCCCAGGCTGACAGGATACTGTCTGCAGAGAACTTGGGGATTGCATTTGCAATGGTTTCCGGAGAAGACTGATGCCCTTGGATGCAGCGGACTCTGGATGTCAAATCATTAGGGACTTCTTTCTGCTGCTGAGGCTAAGTCTGCAGGAAGAGGAGAAGGAAGCCCTTTGGCACAGCAAAGGAAATTGGGGCTTGACTTTTCAACACTGTTCTGCCCCAACAGGGGCTGGGAAGCTTTTATCTGTCCCCCTTTTTAGCTCTTCAACACAGAGTGGGGCTGTCCAGTTCTCTTCCCTCTTCTATGGGGGGGGGGCAGTTTACTGACTTTCCTTTCCCAGGGTGTAATTGTTTACCTCGGTAACAGTGCCTAGGGCCAGGCATTAGGGCTGAAAGCAAGTACTCTAACACTCCTTTAGGACATTTGGTAGGACTCTTTTCCATCAACTCCTTTGAAATGAGCTGTGGCCATCTGAATTGCTCTGCTTGCTTAAATCTGTGTGGAAATAATTGTGCCCCTTTCTGTTGCAGCTTTAAGAGTTACTAACACCTCTTCTCTTACCTGCCAAGGTGACTGGCAGTGGTCTGGTGATGGCTGCTTCCAAAATGACGAAGACTTGGAGCAGAGCCCCTACCAATCCTTGATGGACATATAAGGAGTAAGAAACATGCTTTTACCATTATAAGCCACTAAGATAATTGCCTTGTTATTGTAGCTTGGCCTATTCTGTTCTCTCTGACTCTCATAATCTCCTCTGGGAAGAGGGGGGGCTTCTACCTGCCAACAGAAAGAATCTATGTTCCTAGTTGGTAGGAACATCTCTATAGATGACTGTTTGAAAAAAAAAAAAAATCCTTCTCATCTCCAGTCTGGGAAATATATATATTATCTAGGCCACAGGAAAGAACCAAGTTTTCATAAAAATTTAGTTGTATATAATTTCACTATGGAATTAGTAGTAGAAATTAACCTTTTTTTTTTTTCCCCTATGGCTTTGTTAAAGTTTACTATTAAACTAATCTGTGCTTCTTTCCAGGCCTGTGTGCAACCTACAGCTCATATAGGATGTGAAGGTATGCTATTCCCACTTCCTATCTGAATGCATTTTATCCCTTGAACAGAATTGGGGTGGAAGAGCAGGAGCCAATCTTGCTTCAACAGTGATAAACCCTGGCAGCATCCCTGTCTAGGACATAAATATTTTCTTAACGGACTTTTGCATCTTTCTCTACAGGAGACACTTTGGGAAAGATCTTCTTTAGGACCCTTAAGAGAAAACAAAGGGTTGTAAGCAGTTGCCTATCAGACTGTATTCTCTTCAAACGACAAATAGGAAGTATTGTGTCTAAAAGTCTGAACAGTAAGGTTTGGTATACAAGAGCTATGATTATGAAGAAGGTTGTTTTACAAATAGGGAAACCCCTTGGACACGTGGGGAACAGTTGGCCAGGGTTCCCTAGGACAGAACTTCAGGCAGGGTTTAGATGCTGACACTTCACCCGGGTGGCAGGGGGGGGGTGGTGGTATGATTCCAGGTCCTAGGGAGTCGGGCAAGGGAAGCAGGCAGAACAAGCCAAAGGTGGTGCTTTCTGAGCAGGCTGTGGCTGCACAGGAAAACACAGCTGGTGAAAACACAAAGGCTCAGGGGATGTCACAGGGAGCAATCTTAGAACAATCTGTTGGGGGGTGGTTGCAGAAGCAGAGTTTTCCTCTTGGCTTCTTTCTGCGTCCTGCCTCTTACTAGTCAGGTATTATCTTACTGGCTGTTAATCCCACCAACCTCACCCCCTACACACACACACACACACACACACACACACACACACACACTCGTTACCAGGTTGTATTAGCCCTTCAGAGAGAGGGTCAAACCCCCACCTCATCCCCTGGTGTTTAGCCCCAGAATGAAGAGGGCCTGAACCTCTGTGGATCCAATAAAGTCTATTATATAGGGCACCTGAGCTGCTGCCAGCTGTGAGAGAAAACAGGATGGCAACAGCCAGGGCTCGCCCCTGAGCAAAATCCAAGACCTCAGGACACGACGGGCAGAGTGATCTGGAGAGGAGCATAAAGTGAGTCCAACACAGGTGCTTGGTATTTAATTGAAAGAAGTATAGGTCTACATGGAGCCAGTGGGAGAGAGTCCTTGAGATTTTATTATATGTGGACAATTAAATGCTTATAATTGTAGATGGCTGACAACCTGTTTTGGAGAGCTGTGGAGCTTCTGTGGGAAAGCAGCTGGGATGAGGTTTAAGGTGAAGATCTTACAAGCTGTTTCAGAAGGGGTCTACCTGGAATGCCCAGAATGTTGAAGCCTCTGTGAGGGTGAGATGTGAATCAGTTGTGCAAGGGGGGTCGGTCAGACGTGCATGTACTCAAAAAACAAGAAAAACCAGGGTCCCCTGCGCGCCTCAGTCGGTTAAACCTCTGACTCTTGATTTCGGCTCAGGTCATGATCTCAGGGTTCTGAGACTGAGCTCCGAGTCAGGGTCCATGCTGTGCGTGGAACCTGGTTAAAATTCTCTCCTTCTCTCTCTGCCCCTCCCCCTTCGCGGGCTCACTCTTGTGCTCTTTCTCTCTCTCTCTCTCGAATAAATAATAAAAACAAAAACAGAACAGAAAACCAAAACTGAGGCATTAGGTTACTGGCGATTGAAATAATTTGAATAGTAGGTTATGCTTACTTGGTACCAGAATCATCCAAATAGCTAAATAGTGGATGTCATATACACCTATGAATATGCTTTCTTAGAGTGCTGCTTTCCAAGATGCAAGATGATCTGGAGGTAAAGGTCTATATGGTCATGTGAGTTTGGAATTGCTACATGCATTGCCTTAAGTAGCTTAAGTAATGCTTAATGCTTAAGGAATGCTTAAGTAGCACAAGGCTCCAAGATGTCTTATTGTAAAGCAGCCTGCTTACCATAGCATTCATTTCCCAAACTGATTTCATCATAGGCCACTCCCCTCTGCACTAACAAGTGTCCACCTTCCAAGGAACTGGAAATCCTTAGAGAACACTTAGGCAAGCTCTCGACTATTGAGAGAGGCTATGTAATTTGGTAGAAATTCAGGCAGCTAAGAGCCTGAGAATTGTGCTCTGGGACCACTGCTAACATTAAAGCTCTGTGACTTTAAAATCAAGTCACAGAACCACGCTTTTCCTCTGTTTCTTTGTTTTCCAAATAGAGGAGCCTTACAAGTGAGCAGGTTACAAGACCCAGAAAGACCTGATCTGATCAAGGAATGGATATGAAGGTGTTTTGGAAAATTAAAAGGAAAAACAAGTGAACTGTCTGCTTTTCACAAATGAATGTCTGAATGGCCCAGGATTGATTCAATAAGCACCTCCTTTATACGGATGAGCCCTGCGCCGCTCCGAGCAGCCTTTGCCTTTCTCAACAGGCTTTCATACAGTTCCGTGAATGCTGGGAGACACGAAGAGAGTGGTTGCAGGGGTGAAATGAGAAAGCCCTCCTCCCAGCTTTCACCAAAAAGTAGGTGCTTAGATCGTGGTGTCCAAAACCCAAAACTGATTTCATCATAGGCCACTCCCCTCTGCACTAACAAGTGTCCACCTTCCAAGGAACTGGAAATCCTTAGAGAACACTTAGGCAAGCTCTCGACTATTGAGAGAGGCCATGTAATTTGGCAGAAATTCTTTGGTAGAAATAATTTGGTAGAAGGTCTTTGAAGACACTAAGTGCTGAATAAATATCACTAAAACCGGGCTTAGCTTCTCTGCTTTGGAGGCAGAAAGTGAGTAATAGCCTTCAGGATCCAGCCCATCTGCATATCTCTTCTGCATGTTCCTTCTGGGTGGATATGGAAAGAGTGTCCATCATCAGCTCCCAAAATGGCTGAACAGAAAGGGGCTTTCCTCCAGGCTTATCTTCTCCCTCTCTCCTCTTGACAGAGGAGTCAACTGAGCCCCAACATCTACACAAACTTATCCTCTGTCCACATGAATGCTGGTCATGGTCCTGGACCCAGTTCCCCTTCCTTCCAAGCCAGTAATCCTCCCCTACAGCACGTGGCCTCATTTTCTCTTCCCCAGTGATCTGAAAACATTACTACCAAAGACCCACTAGCCCCTTAAATATAAAAGAACCACAGAGGAAATTTGTTAGGATCACATAGAGCTTCCAAAGGGCAGCTGTGCTGCAAAGCAGTCTGTCTACCAGTTAAAATGGCTTTTCTGGAAGGGGGCTATATGGAATGACAGATTGAGGAGAGATGAGTTGAATCGGGTTGGATTTCTTAGAAGCAGAGCCTGGCGCAGGATAGGGCAGGGGAAGAAGCCTAGCAAGGATGTGGTCTTGGGTAAGGCCTCGCTTTGGTCTTGTTTGTGGGAGAGAGGTTCTGGAATGCATGCTGTTTAGAACACCTATCTCCTTTCAGCCGAGGAGGTCACCTTTGTCTAGCCCACGTACATTAGGTATTGGCTGTAGGCCTCTGGGGAGGGAGTTTATCTTCCTAGAGGAGAGCTTCTGTTGTCTGAGGGTGGTTCTCTAAAGGAGGCAGCTGTGAGTCATTAGCGGCCACCTCTCACAGCAGGTGGGTCTGGGCACTGGCTGGGTAAGGGAATATGGGCCTGCCCCCACAGCATCTGCCACAGGAGCAGAGTGTGGGTACGGGAAAAGGAAAAGGTTTACTAGTGGGCAGAGAGAAAAAGTCAGGTTTAATGTCATTCCCTTGGAGGTGGGTATTTGTTCAGACCCATCAGGGCTGGGCGGAACAGGCAACCAAGTGAAGGCATCAGAGGAACATGTTTATCTTTGTTGTGGTCATGGTCAGAGAGGAAGGGCCCCCTCAACTTCACATTTCCTTAGGGTTTCTTCTGTATTTCAACTGTGATATTCTAAACAAAGAAAACAAGGAGAAGGAAAGGTGTGATGATATCTCTCAATGCATTGGCAGCCATCCTTGACCCTCGTGCTGCCCAGAGAAGCCATCCAGAACTTTCCCATCTGCAGAGGGGGAAGACAACCATGGCAAGGACTCACAGAATAAACGTGGGGTGTGGTGCTCTCCTACCCTGATAAATTAGGAAGTTTTTCTCTCATCTCCCTTCTCAGTTCTCTTTGGTATGTGAATTTGTGGTTCCAGTCTAGAGGAGCAGATGGAGATGGCAATCTTTATTTGCACGATCATGTGTCAACAGTTCCTTACAAAGAACAAACCCATTCTTATCATACGATGAAGAAAATATTAATTCTTCGCTTTGGAGAGATTGGACCACAGTGCTCTGTCATGGCACGTTATTGTTGGGAAAGTCTTTAGGACAATTCTTGTCCAACTTCCTCATTGTAAAATGGGGGAAACCGAAGCCAGAGCAATGGAAATGATTTCACTAAGAACACAGAGCTAGTTAATGACAGAAACTTTATGTATTGTTCTTTAGAAACAGGCAAACAAACCTACCCATGAGGCTTCTACTAGATGCCAAGGTACCCCAACTTCTGCTGGAAGCCAAACACTCCAAGTTGACTAGGACCCAGTGGTCATCTTCTTGGAAGGCACCCTGGACCATGAACGCTAATGGAACACAGCATGTGTTCCACCTGAAATCCTCGGGATGCTGATACCGATCCTCGGGGGTACCGGGGGGGAGATGTAATGAGGAGCTCTGGCCAAGGAATTTGGGGGAAGCCTTTGCAGAGGAGGGGATATTTACGTTGAAACTGAGAAGGATGAGTCACATTTTGAAATTCAGGAAAGGGAAGAAGAAGGATTACGAAGACAGCCCTACCGAGCGGACAGCCTCAATGAAGGTAGAGAGAGAGGAAGGACTGGATTTTTTAGGGGAATGGGTAAGTGGATCTGAGTCTCGCGCTGGGGAGCTGGAATGGACTCCAGAGGAGGAACGGTGTGTGAGCCCTGGTTTGGAAACCAAGCCTGGAATGGGAGGGAGGACAGAAGGGAAAGAATAATACTGAACTGCCAAAGCAGACTTGACTTAAGAGCAGTGATTTGAAAAACAAAGGTCAGGGCCTCTTAACTACAAAATCTCTCTCTGGCCCTATCCAGAACCCCTTTTCAGCCCTGATGCTTAAAATTCACTGTTCAGGGTTGATTTCTTTGGGTATTGACAGTGTCCTTGTCTTAAGTAAGCTCTATTAAAAGGAAAATGCTCCTGAGTGAGATGAGTAAAATGCATCAGGTAATACTTTCGGCAATTTGTCGACAACTAAATGACAGCGGGCTGAACACAAGATCTGGCGGAAGGAAAACAAAGGAGGCACATGCGGGGGAGGGAGCTGTGTGGCAAGAAAGAGGGAAAGGTGTTGAGAGGGGAGGCTTCGCAATTGTGCCTGCAGCAGGCCCTGCCTGAGAACAACATGTGCAGACCAGATATGGGGTCAAAAGGAACTTTGTTTGGTCTCAAGTTTGATGAGTGGTGCCCCGGCCCCAGTTTGGAAGGCGAACACAATTCGTGTTCAGCCAATGGCCATCAGGAATGAGGGTGTGGCTTCCGAATAGTCCACTTTATTTGGTTTGAAGGGAGAAAGAAGGCGTGCAGCCTCACATAAGACTCCAGTTTCTCTTCTACTTCTGAGGAAACATGAGGAAGGAGACCCCAAATTTGGATATTCTCAGACCCTGTTAGGAATCTGCTGTACAGCCTGCAAACAGGTACAGACTTTCCATGAAACTTGCTCACCTTCTACAGAGTATGCATGGTATTTTTCTCCAAATTTGGATTCTATTGCCCACCCATTCTCTAATAACTGAAATGTCACATAGTTCGCAGTGAGACAGCTAAAAAGTTGAAAAGTAAACTGGCAGAGCACAGAAAAGAAATGAAAGAGGAAAATCAAACCAGAGAAGACATCCACACAAAGAAAATACAAAGAGTAAGAAGTTGGATGGAAACATTGTCAAGGACATGGATAACACACCTGAAGGAATTATCATCTTAGAATCATAAGATACAATTTTAGAAAATAAAGTGAGAACAATACAGTGAAAACTATGAAAGGCAGAAGGTATACAAAGGCTATCATATGTACATGAAAGTAGATGTCTATTCTGTGTCTCCCTCTCCCCAAATTCATATATCAAAGCCCTAATTCCTAGTGTGACTGCATTTGGAAATGCACCTCTGAGGGGGTAATTAAGTTTAAAATAAATTAGGTCATAAAGGTAGGGCCCTGATCCAATAGTGTGTGTGCCCTTACAAGAGGAGACCCCATAGACCTCACGCTCTGTCTCTGTCCATCCATCTCGCTCTCACTCTCGGCCATGTGAGCACACGGCGAGGAGATGCCCATGGGCAAGCCAGGAAGATGCTTGCCAGAACCGAGCCCTGGTGATACCCTGATCTCATACTTGCAATCTCCAGAACTGTGAGAAGTTAACATCTGTCATTTAAGTCACACAGTATGTGGTATTTTGTTACAATGGCCCAAGCTCACTTACACAAGAAGTGAGGAAATTTAAGGCACAAAGAGATTAAGTAACTTAGCCAAGTTCACTTAGAAGGTCAGCGGCAGAGCTGATGTTTGACACCTGCTGTGTGGTTCCGGGGTCCATGTTCTAAACTGCTGTCCTTTATAGCCTCTCATGGGATACAAAACAAATGGAGTCTGAAAATATTCAGAGATATGATAAAAGAAAGTTTCGTTGAAACGTTAGGAGGAATGGTCAAATACCGTATGGCATTTACTATGTGTCTGTCTATATAGAACAGCTGACAACAGATAACCTGATAAAGCGATCTCCATCAAAGTAATTCATGATAAAGGATTTTTAAAAAAGAATTTTCTGGCACCCAAGCAAATCATGGGTATGAGAAAAGTATGAGTGACCTCACACTACTCCATGACAACATTTAATAATAAGCTACATTGACCACTCGTGAAAAATCCATATGAAAAGTAATTCTGACTGCTTTGTTTTTATGTTTACCTTAATTTATACTTTTGGCCCAAACAATTGCATATATTATATGAAAATTACATTTTATGTTAATTTTTTATCTCACTACTGTCAGTAGAATACAAATTATGTGAAAATCTCAATTATAAGAACATAATGTGTGGCTTGGCTAAAATTCCAAAAATAAATACCTAATGCTTCATAAATTATGTATGTACTTGATCACTTATTTAAACATCAAAACACATCAGTCAGAGCAAAAATAACTATATTCAATTCTCTGTGATATTCGCCAACTTGTAGCCATATGCAGAAAGTATAGTTTTACACATTTTTTAGTTTTGTCATTATGAAGGTATATTTGTCAAAGTAGGAGGAGAAAGAGAATTTCATTTAACAGTTAGCATTTGTAACACTTAAATGTTTAGGCACAGGTTAAGTGAGTTTTTATTTTATTGTTGCCTCAGACCTCACAAAAGTTAGGGCCAAATTGGCTAGCATAAATAATAATAATCATGAAGTAGAGAGAAAGCAGGATGCTGATTTCCTTATAATTTATACAAGAGAATCAATAAACACTGTTGAAAGTCAAAAAGGAAGTTTTGTGGAAAAAAAAAAAAACCCAACTCTCAATCTGTAAATGCTTTCCATAATATTCCCTTTCAAATTTTAAGCATCTGTTAGAAATTAAAAAAAAAAATCTGAAGACCAATATATTTGTTTTATTGGCTTTTATCCTGTTAACATTTGGGTAAGTTAAACTTAATACATTTTAATAAAAATATCTTTTAGAAATTAAAAAAATCTGAAGACCAATATGTTTGTTTTATTGGCTTTTATTCTGTTAACATTTGGGTAAGTTAAGCTTAATACATTTTAATAAAAATAGCTTGTCTAGTAACTTTTGTGAAATTTGTTTTCCAACCCTGTTTCTTCCATTTATATATAGATTGCTGGAATGATGTTTCCCAAAGTTCCCTGACACCTCTATAAGGGGTTATTTCTACTGGGGTGCCTTCATAAAGTTTTTTCCTTTGTCTTTTATACTCTATATTGCTTGATTTTTTTCCCCCAGACTGCAATCATTTTCTCAAAAAAAAAAATCATGAAAGTGCATGTGTATATATGTATTTAGAGAAAACAAAGATGATTGTATTAGCTCCATCTCCCAGGGCACAGTAATTGTTCCACGATTTGTTGGATTGGGGTTCCCTGGTTTGATGATATCAGCCTGTGTCATCTTATTTAGATTCCATCTGAGCTAATTTGCATCAGCCTTGCTGATTTGCATAGCACCATATGCTGCCCCGACTGAATCTTTGCACAGTATGAAATAATTCCTTTTGACAGGATAACCACTATTACAGCAGGTAGGCCAAACTGGGGGAGGACTGTAATCAAATTAAGGACACAGTAACTAGACAATTAGGTTTACCCCACCACCAAATGCTGGCACTAATCTGTTCAAGGTATCTAGAGAGCGTTTGGTTGGAAATGGCTCGAGGGCCACTTGGAACATTACTGCAGTGTGAACAAGAGACCTCCTGAAGATCCTTATTCATAAGCTCTTTAGGCCTTATTGGTGGTGTTAAGTCCTGATTTTTGCCATATTTTGAAAAATGAACATTTTAGTCCATGCCTCAAAACCCAAAGGTATAGACCCAGGACCAAGAATGCAACTACAAGTTGGCTTTTCTGTTTAGCCCAATGACTTCATGCATTAGTTTAATAACCACGTGTTTCAATTTTAGTGTCATAGGTTAATGTTTAGTTAGCTGACCAGAAGATACAGTTGCATATTCTGGAATGTAGTGTTCACATGATCCTTCCTGTCCTACAAACCTGCCATCTTCCCTCTGCCTCACTTTTGGGCTATCCAAAAGCAAGCATTTCAGTAAGGTGCAGAGTGGATATGATTTTACCATTATCTCATAGAAAATTCCTGCTCAAGCGGGCAGGCCCAGGGCTCTAGTAAACCCATTACATTCTGAAACCTCACCTTTTCCCTTGATCAGCATGAGGCACTTGACCCCTAGATTCTCTAGAAAATTGCCTCCCTCCCCAATGCGTGCAAGTGCACAGAGCTGAGACCCGCCCCCCTCCCCCTCAAGCCAACTGAAGTGTCTGAGTTGAAAAATTCACCCTGGAAATGATGGGATGGGAGATGTCAGAGTTCTGTTGGACATCTCTGGGGGTGAACAAAGCTTCTGTTCCCCAGGGGGCTGAGCCATTCTGTAGGATGCCATAGAGGCAAGAATGCTTTTCCACATCTCCTGAAGTTTGAAGAAAAAAGCTCAAGGGTATAACTGTGGGGTCTGATAGCTTTTTTATAACCTGGGTCTTTAGGAACAGTCAATTAAGGTTTACCTGCTGGAGCATTTTGCAGAACAAATCAATATCTCATTTATTAAAAATTAAGAACCCATAAACTTCAAATACACAAGTGAAAAAGCAAGGGGGCCGTGTAGCAATGAAGGCTTGGAGGACTATGCAGCGGGGGAGGGGGAAGCATAGCATACATTTATGATTTTAAATATACCACAAAGTTTAGAGTGTTGTCATGCAGTACTGCATAGCATTAGCATAATCAACTTTGCTTGCTTTTAGTTTATGAGCTATGAGCTGCAGTTAGGCTTGATTTGTATTCTGTTTCTTCCAGATCACAGGCTCCACCTCTGAAAGCAGGAGGAGTTAAAGAAGTGACTCACAGAGGCTGGAGAGGGTAAGCAGACAACCAGCCTTCTTCGAAATTGCATAGGAAACAGAAAACATGGCCAGGTGGAGGTTTTTTGTTTTTTTGTGTGTGTTTTTTTAAAGATTTTATTTACTTATTTTGAGAGAGACGGAGAGTGCATGAGCAGGAGGAGGGCAAAGGCAGAGGGAGAGAGAGAACCTCAAGCAGACCCCCTGCTGAACACAGAGCCTGGGTGCAGGGCTCGATCTCAGGACCCTGAGATCATAACCTGATCTGAAATCAAGAGTGGGACGCTTAACTGACTGAGCCACCCAGGTGCCCCAATGGAGACTTTTCTTATTGAACTTTCCACTTATACATTTTTAGTGGGTCTCTTCATCCAAAACCAGCCCCATCCCCAGAAAACAGTTCCTCTCCCCACCCCATACCGTAACTCTAACAACAACAGGCCTTTGGCATTCCACAGATGCTCTTGCCTGCCCATTCCACAGCTCAGGCTCTGATTGGCTCATCCTATCAGTACTTGCAGCCACAAGTTCTCAAGTTTGTTTGTGCATTTGAATCACCTGGAGAGTTTCAGAAAACACCCAGGCCTTGGTCCCCGCCCCCCCCCGCCCCACCCCACAAAAATTCTGATATAATTGGTATGGGGCACAGGCTGGGCATTGGTATTCTTAAATTCCCTAAGTAATTCTGATGTGCGGCCAAGTTTGAGAACCACTGAAAAGACTGGCGTTTCTCACAATATGGTCCTCAGACTGGCAGCATCAGGATCCCCTGGAAACTTGTCTATCACCACCTTAATCCATTGTCTCTGGGCTCTACCTGTCCCCTGACAGGTCTCCCTGCTGCCAGCTTTGCACTTCACACAGAAGCAGGCTGATCATTTCAGAAACTTTTCTCAGATTGTCACCATCACTCTCTCCCTATTGCAAAACATTCAAATGGCTTTTAGAGAAAATCCAAACAGGGCATTGTGAACTTTGGCCTCTGTCTTCATCTCTGACTCCCCTTCTTCCTCACTTCCTCTACTGCAGTCACGGGAGCTCATCTCATCTGTGGGCCTCCATACTGCCCCTTTCCTCCATCCACAACTCTCTTCCTCCAGGAAATGGCATGGCTGTCTCCCTCTACTCAAGGCTAAACTCAAGGGTCTTGTCCTCAGAGAGGTCCTCCCCTGACCTCTTCTCAACTTTTAATACTCCAACATCTAGGCCTATCACTATCTAAATTATCCTGTTAGTGATCCCCCTGCATTGTTCCTTTGTATGTATCACCACGAGAATATAAATTCAGGAGAGTAAATACCTTGTCTGTTTTGTTTCTTATATAATGGGCCTTCCACAAATCAAAGAGAATGGTGACAGGAAATATCACCTATGCTATCTCCATGTCCATATTAATCCATTTAGTTTTATAAAGGATATAAACAAAAAGAGTTGGTAAAACTAGCTGTGTAGGTTGGGAAAAATCCATAGAAATAGACCCATATTTGAGCCATCAGCCATAACCCCAGGGAGCTGGAGTACCACCTGATACAGTGGGAATGAATCATGACTGCTCTCTCTGCTCTCTTTTTTCAGCCCTTGCCTGCATGCTGTGCTTTAAGACCCTATTCAGTTCTATGATGTTTTCCCACATTTCTTGCCACCCAGAGGAATCACATTCAATTTGCCACTCCCTCCTCATCTGACTTCCATATGCCACAGAAGACACACCTGGTAGGTGTCCTATTATTTCTCCTATCATTTTATCTTTATGAGAGCCTCATACTACTTGATGGCAAAAAATCCAAATAATCCAACTTAAAAATAGGCAGAGGACTTGAATAGAGAGGTACATGAAAAGATGCTCAACATCATTAATCATCAGGGAAATGCAAATCAAAACCACAATGAGATATCACCTCACACCTGTAAAAATGGCTATTATAAAAAAGAGAAGAAGTAACAAGTGTTAATAAGAATATGGAGAAAAAGGAACCCTTGTGCAATGTTGGTGGGCATGCAAGCTGGTACAGCCACCATGGAAAACAGTATGGAGGTTCCTCAAAAAAGTTGAAAATAGAGCTACCCTATGACCCAGCAATTCCACTCTTGGTCTGTATCCCAAGGAAATGAAATCACTATCTTGAAGAGATGTCTGCACTCCTGTGCTCATTGAAGCCCCATTCAGAATAACCAAGACATGAAAACGACTTGTGTCCAGTGACAGATGAATGGCTAAAGAGGATGTGGTGTCTATACAGACAATGGTATATTATTTGGCCATAAAAAGGAGAAACTCCTGACATTTCTGACAACATGGCTAGACCATGGGGGCATTATGACAAGTGAAAGAAGTCAGAGAAAGACAAAAACTGTTATGATATTATTAATATATGGAATCTAAAAAAACAAACCAAAAACCAAACTCATAGAACAGAGGGTAGAATTGTTGCCAGGGCCTGGGGGTTAGGGGAAATGAGAAGATGTTTGTCAAAGGGTACCAACTTCTAGTTATAAAGTGAGTAAGTCCTGGGGATCTAATGTACAGCATGGTGACCATAGCTAACAATAGTGTGTCATATACTCGAAAATGGCTTAGAGAGTAGATCTTAAATGTTGTCATACACAAAAAATAGTAATTATGTGGGGTGATGGTGGGGTGGTTATTTCAGAATATATGCTTGTATCAAATCATCACATTGTACACCTTAAACGTATACAGTGCTTATATATCAATTATATCTCAGTGAAGCTGAAGAAAGTTCTTTCATGACTCAGGGATATTTTATATGTTCGACCTACACAATGACCCATGGTCTTTTCCTCAGTCTTTATTTTCTTATCAAAGATGAACTAACTTTTCATCATGTTATCCGAGAGATTTAGTTTCATACAAGGAATGGTTAAATCGGTTACTAATATTTTTCTCTCCTTCTCTAACGTAACGTACACACATTACAGATATATATATATCTGTGGTTTTCCAATATGTCCTCTCTCCCATGGGAGCATTTGATCAATAAGGTCATTTTTAATCAATAAGGTCATTTTAAACAACTTATTCTCTTCTTGGTGCTATAGTTGTTGTTCTTAAATATTGCAAGGTTTTTTCTTTACCTTTATGAGAAAGTCATCTTACAAAGGAAAATTTTTATTTTTTATTTTCTTTTAGTGCCACGAGGTGTGTTTTATTTTCATTAAACATACAAATAATTTGCTATAATATCCCAGGGCAAACTGGAGAATATGGCAGTCCGATTGGGGGGGGTCCCCCAGAGACCCGCAGGCCGGTGGCATGGGCACGGAGGGCCGGGTTCACAGGGCAGCTTGTCGCTCGTGTCCATCTTGCAGGTGGCTCTTCTTCCTCCACATCATGACTGGGGTGTCTCGAAGATGACGAGCGCAGGGAATCCTCTAGGTTTCTAGGAAATTTCACTCTGCTTCTCCTGCTCAGTGGTCTCTTTGGTCGGCAGGGTGTTCTTCTCCTGTGTCTCCGTTTTCTGCAGCTTGGCTTCATGGAAACTGGCGATTTCCCCCATGTCCGGCTTGTCTGCTGTTTTCTTAAAGCGATCCGTGGAGTTCCGCTCCGAGCCCAGCGCCTGGCGCTTCCACTCGCGTTGCTGCAGCAAGAGACCGAGAAGAGAAAATGTTAAACACAGCAGTGCCTCAGGTCCATTGGAATTCACAACTGTTATTAAAATTTTATCTCATCAATGGAAACCGAGCTACACTATTACTCAAATTGGAGTTTAAGATCATCTCAACTGATGATAGATATGTAATAAAGCAAGTGTATTAAAAATGTCAGTGGTGGGGGTGCCTGGGTGGCTCAGTCAGTTAGCATCCAACTTAGGATTTTAAAGGCTTGGGTAGTGATGTTGGGGTCATGAGATCGAGCCCTGTGTCAGGCTCTGCACTGGCTGTGGAGCCTGCCTGAGATTCTTTCTCTCTCTCTCCCTCTCCACCTTCCCCTCCAACACCACGCTCTCTCTCTCGCTCTCTCTCTCTTAAAAAAAAAAAAAAGGAAGTCAGTAGTATATAATCTTGCTAGATATACAGTTGTTCACAGTAACATTCTTCCCAGTTGGTTGTATGCTTAAAATTTCAACACAAAAAGCTGGAGGAGAAGGAGGGGAAGGAGATGGAAGATGAGATCGTCAAATAGCTTTTCTTTCCTTATTTTCCCCCTTCACGAAAGTACTGTTTATAGTGAAATGTGGTATTCATATCTCTGAAAAATAAACTAAAAGAGGGAATAAGCAGGACATGATTACAAATAATGCCTCCATTAAAATTTCCATCCTTTTCAAGTTTCAGGTTTAATTTATGCACTTATGACCCAGGGGAAGAAAGGGTCTTGAGGTGCTCAACTCGTTTCCAGACCGAAGCAGGAGCACTTTGTGGATGCCCCAGGGGCCTCTTCAAAAGCCTGTAACTGGAGCTCAGGAGGACCTCCTGCACCTCCAATTGGGACTGAAACACAAACTGTCCATGTGGGGAAGAAGGTAAAGGAGGAAGAAAGGAAATAATAACTTTGTAACAGTCTGCCACTGTTTTTACTTTTCCTTTTGCTAATTCAGGTGTCAGTAGCTAGCTGATGTTTTATTTTAATTCTGTTCACTAAAAGAGAGAGAGAAAGGAAAGAAAATAAATTAAAGAAAGAAAAGAAGAGGAAAAGGAAAAGATGGGGAAAAAAAAAAAAAGGTCCGCCTACATAACCAGCCCATCTCAGGTTTCTCCAGCCAGGGAGCACAAGCAATTTGATCTCAATGGCTGCAAGCCCCTCACACATTTAACTGTATTACCCCAACCGCACCGGATTTCCAGGGTAACTGGTCTTTATGATTCATTCTACTGCTTTCTAAACTTGTACTCTGTCTCATGGAGACTCGGCAGTCCTGCCCTGATGTTTCTAGGGAGGCACCATTCTGATTCTAGAACACAACTCTTGTCCCTCTTTCTGTTGCTTGAATCCCGCAGAAATTGAAAAAGAATTGTTCTCCACATCAACACATCCAGGGAACTGGCATGCTACCTGGCGCCTAGGGGCCTGAGATCCTTATCAGAAGGGGAGGGTGGGGCTAGGAATGTGAAGGGTAGAAGACAGGATTTCCTGTGGAAATTCAGCTTGAGTCTCAAAATACCACTGCAACTAGTAACACGGCTCTTTCCCTCTTCCTCCTCCCTACCCACCAGCAGCCCACACAGGAGCAGCTCCTCAGGGATCCAGGTCTGAGGTGGGAAGGCACTTGTATTGCACAGTCCTGAGGGCTGCGGGGACCTAGCTGAGGTCTGAAGGGATGTGCCAGCTGTGTGCAGAGCAGCCCCCTCAAAAAAAAGGGGGAGACAATGACTTCACTTCTAGCCTTGAAAAAGAGTAAGGTTCCCAGCATAAGATGACATGAGCAGCCCTCAAGTATTTGGAGATCTCTTCTTCTACTGTCCATAAACACACACACACGCACACGTACACGCACATGCACACGCACGCACTGGTTGTGAGTAGCTGGATGTAGTAGACTGGAGATGTGGGCAAACTCTTTGATGCCCGTTCCACGGAGAGCAGGCCCAGTTGCCTCCCCGTGAGTCTGGAGGGCCTGTGTCGGGCTGAGAGTACAGGGGAGGGGAATGTACACTGGATCTGTGTCTGGTCTTTGTGCTTCTACCGTGACCTCTTGGGGCACCGCCCCGTCATCTAAATCCAAACATCCTGCTGGAAAACCTGGGTAGAGAAGGGGTGGGCCCCGCTGAGTCCAGCCTTCCAGCCACTGTGCCCAGGCCCCAAGCAAACCTCTGGCCCCTCTAGATGAGCCCAGTCACTGGCCGAATACCACAGGCCGACCATGCAGAGAAATCAGCGAACCACTGACTCGTACACAATGGCTGTTGTTTTAGTTCATTAAGTCAGGGACTACTCTGTTATATAGATCTGGAGCCTTGGATAAGGACCATTTCTCCAGGCACCTCAAAGCTGTGCTCAGAACTCCCATTCCGTCTCAAGACCTAAGCCTTGTTCCTTATCTGACCCCCTCACCAGGCTCTTTTCCACTGGGTGCAGACATTTTGGGGCCCCCAGAAGTACAGTCCTCATGACGCCAACCAGGTTCATTAGACAAGTTGACTCGACTCTACCCAGCAATTGTAGGTACAACTACTATATGTGAAGAGAGTCACTCAAAATATTAGAGCCCCATTCTCTGCCCGGTCAGGGTATCCTGTTAGCTTTAATTTACAAGTTGCGATAATTGCTATTTTAAAGCTTTTATAAAAGTTTAGCTGATGAAGATTAAGCAGGAGAAAAGATGAATATCTTCAGGGTTGGTTTTTTTTTTTTTTTTTTCATAGAATTTGAGTGGAGGGAAATAGTCAAGGATGGAAAGTGCATGAATAATTATGGTACTTTAATCTTTCCGTATTTTTCCTTTGTAACCATTATGTTTTCTCTTCCCCGAGTTGCGATTCCTAAAGATGGTACTGCATTTCAGGATATAAACCCAAAAGTTTGTGATTATTATTCTCTATTAGAGCTATTTTTTTCTGTCACTTTCTCTTTCTCTTCCCCTGCTAAAATTAGCGTTCCTTGCTGGGATCCATGGTTAAGTCAGTACGTTGCTGCTGTAGCTCTGAGTCAGATGCCAAGAACACCTTTCCAATCTGGCTCCCAGGGTGTTGGCATTGATGTGCTATGCTGGGGCATCGATATGATGTTCAGTGATGCATAGTTCTTTCTGTTCTCAGGGCTGCATTTGACTGTTTATAGAACAGCAAGAAATAGACTAATCTTCACCTGCTGACGAAGTGAATGTGGGTGAGTTGCTTCTAGATTCATGGCGGTGATGATCGTGACCAATGATCAGCTGAGATTAGGTATGGCTTACAAGAGGCAGGAGGTTACTGGATCCTAGATCTTCAAATGGCCTTTTCATTAGATTTGTATGTGAGGAGACCGGTTCTTAGCTGGCCAAAAGCAAGAAAGATTCAGGAATTCGATGTGTCAAAGTGACCATGCTCCACTTATCAAGAGATCTTTAATTATTTTTTGATCTTTTCACGTCCAGTTGCACTGTATTTGTGAAACGCGTAGAGATAGGGCAGGGGGCTGTGGGGGGAAGGGAGGGAAAAAAATGAAACAAGATGGGACTGGGAAGACAAACCGTAAGAGACTCTTAATCTCTTAGATTAAGAGGGCTGAGGGCTGCTGGGGGAAGGGCAGGTGGGTAGGGATAGGGTGGCTGGGTGATGGACATTGGGGAGGGTATGTGCTATGGTGAGTGCTGTGAATTATGTAAGCCTGATGATTCACAGACCTGTACCCCCAGGCAAATAATACATTATATGTTAATTTTTAAAAAAAGAAGATCCAAAAGAGAAAAAAACAGACATTAGTGAAAAAGAAAGAAAGGAAGAAAGAAAGAAAAAAAAGTCTGACTGAGAAAGAACTGCAGAGGGTTATTAGAACTTGTGATTTCAAGTTATAGAAAAATTTGAGTGGCCATGGACTTATTATCCAAACTACAGCACTTTAAGAGTGAAAGAAGGTATCACTAATAATTATTCTGGGAAAATGGGTATAAACTCGAACTGTTCTAGGCAAATGGGACACAATTTCACCTTTAAAATACCCCAATTCAAAATGGCTTAAGCAATATAATGGTCTATATATGGTGGTCCATATAACAAGAACTCCGGAAGCTGAGGGGGCTTCAACACAGCTCAACCAGTTTCTTCCAATAGCTCTCTGCTGCTTCCTGGATGGTACATTGATCCTAGGACTGGTTCTTCCTTTGGTCACAGGATGATTGTCTGTAGCAATCAAAGCATCACGCTGCTGTTTTACATTAAGCAACAGGGAGACCAATTCTGTCCCAGCCTTCTCAGCAAGATTGTTGAAGTTTAGACATCTATGTCACATGCCCACCACTATGTAAATGACACGGCCAAGGAAATGGAAGGCCTTGATTGGTTTCAACCAACAAGGGCCCATTGTTGGAGCTGTGAGTGGAGTCAGTTTCTCACAAGTACCAGGACAGTTTGGGGATGAATGACTTTTTTTTTTTTTTTCATTAGAACTTGAATAATATTAAGAAATGAGAGGGGGATGAATACTCAGTAGATAACCAGCAAACGCCTGCTCTATTAGAAACAAACCTGAAATGTAATGAAGTAACTTGTTTTACGCTGTGGTAGTTAGGAAGAGAACTTCCGAGGTGTAAATCCAGGTTTTACCACTTATCAGCCATGTGAATTTGGACAAGTTTTTTAACTTCAATCTCATTTCCCCAACTTGGAAAATGAGACGATAGTATTCACTGGCCTTATATGATTGTTATGGTATGAAATAAGATAATATATGCAAAGTGCTTGTGACCTTGTCTGGCTCATGGTAAGTGCTTAATAAATATGAGTTTCTACTGTAATGGTCACTTAATTGACTCTTGAGGGGAAGTTCATGGGAATGTGTAAAGAAATGTTAAGGTGTCAACAGTAGAGAAATCCATTTTCTTGGTTGGGGGGAGTAACAAAGGCAAAAATAAGAGCCGGAGGAAGGAGTGGGGTGAGGGCTGCCTAGAGGGGAGAAGAATGGCCACAAACGAGCAGATGAGTAAAGCTGGGTTTGAGAAAATTTAAAATGGTTCCTGTCCAAGGTGAGTCTGTCATTCTTAAACATTACAAGACTCTCTTAGGAGCATTTTCCACTGTTTCATGGTCAAGAAATTCTCCCTTACATTCAAGGTAAATCCCTCCAGTTGTCACATTAGCCCGTTTTATGTCTTCACACAGAATAAAACATGGGTAAAGATTTAGCCAATTTGGAGAGCGAGGATGGAACTTTAGAGACGTTGCAAAGGAAAAGTGACAAGGCTTACTGACATCTATTTCTCAGTGACGGGGAGAAAACGGTAGTGTCAGATGCAGGCTTGTGATAGCGAGCATGAGAGATGAGGGAGACAGCGGTGTCTCTGACACAGAGGGGGAGGGGGAGGTTGGTCTGCCTGATAAGGAGTGAGATTTATAAATATGAGGTAGTGGTATCCCCAGAGCTTTGATAGGACAGTCAAAATGGTGCCAGAATAATAAAGAAGACAGATCCTCTTCCTCTGCGTCCTCTCCTGGATATGCAGGCCATTAAAAAGAGAGGAAAGGGGAAAATGTTGCAAACAGTGAGAACTTTCAGCCATCTGTACACATTCTGGCAAGGTTTACTCATGAGAAAAACATCCCAAACCAGATATTATCAAGTCCTAGTTTTTGGTGTGAGTGAGTGAGTGTGTGTGTGTACGTGTGTGTGTGTGTGTGTGTGTGTGTGTGTTGGGGGGGTGCTGTTCTGGTGCTATATAGATGGTTGTTGGCTTTTCTTTTGTCCCAGGGACTATTGTAGCAAAAGTGGTACTTTCTAGCACCACTTATCAATCCAGGGAGCCTCCTGCATTGTCAATGCAGTCTGAACCATCCTCAGCAGCTGCACGTATGCAATCATTATAGTTTTTGTTTTCCTGTATTTCCCTATGGATTTTCTGGGACACCAGTCTCCTGTGTTTAAAAAGAAGTTCTATTTTCTTCTGACTGGTTTCAACAAAAGACAAACTGGATTATCCAAAATTTGGTTGCTTATTATATATAGCTGCATTAACTTATATAACTGCATTAAACGTACCTTCCCCCCAAATTAAATTCATTTTCATTACAAAAAGTTATCTATGGTTTTATAAGTAATTCATTTAACTTGCTATGCACATAGCATCTGGTAATAATTCTGCATCGAAAATAATGAAGAGTAGGGGTCTGCTCCTGAAATTTGTACATTGATTTGGGAAAAGAAATATCTAGCATCACTGGTAGAAAATTGAAATCCTAAAGAGGATTGTATGCCATGAAAAAGAAAGAATATGAAAAGAATTTTTTTCTTCTGTTTTTGCTTTCCCAGCATACTTGTGTCACAAATTATGGATATTTTATACAGCTATCTTATCTCCATTATCAAACTGATTTCAAGTAACATGCTTTTTTTTTAAACAAATAGTAGTTGTTCAAAAAGGGATTGCAAGTGGATGAATGAATCTCTTACACTTAAGAAAATAATTCAGCGTTCTGAATTTGTCCACAAGTTGCACTGAAATATTCTGTGTCTTGATGCAAATTTATGAGTACATTAAACTTGCATTTTATATTTTAAAATCATCTGACCCAATTTATTAATATGTTTAAGAATTTAATTCTCCCTTAACCACTTGACCTACCACTGTCCACGAGTCGCAATTACTTAACAACTTAAACTGACACTTAATAAGTATGTAAATGGAAAGCACCCTAACGTAATACAGGTATCTTCCTAAGTGCCAATTATATGCCTCAACATTCCCTTCAATTTGAATGTGTTAGTAAGAATCTAATTACACTGGTTTATAGCTGATGGAATTACAGAAGGAGAAGATTTCTCTCCTACATACTTATAGACCTCAATAACTGTTCCTTTGCAATCTGTTGCTATTCAATTACCAAGTAATAACTGTCTTAATGAATCTAATTGAAATGCTTATTTCAGACTCCTATCACCAAAAAAAAAAAAAAAAAAAAAAAAAAAGCACTTAGCGTGATTCCACTGGATGGGGCCTGACTTGTTTATCCAGAAAGAAGTAACTTCATTGGGAAGAGGTTCACATTTGTGACGGTTTTTGCAGAGTTTCAAGGACATTCCCTTCTCCATCATCCATTTATCATAAAAGTGAAGCCCTCTGACAAAACTCTGCTGTCTCAATCCATGCCTGTAAGAACGATCACACAGTCCCTGGGCCTGCATTTTTCCCCTCACAATGAGAAACTTTGGTTTAGCTTTCCTCAATGAAGACCGAATAATAATAAAACTCAAAATATCAATAGCTAATACAGAGAGGGTATTTCTTGGTGCCAATGCTGTCTAAACACTTTACATATAGAAACCCATTTAATCTCCATGATGTCCCTAAGAAGGATGTACACAATTATCATACCCATTTAACAAATGAAGAAACTGAAGATAGTTTGCTTTATGGAGAAGAGCAAGTCTGTGCAGCATAGAGGCTAATTAACAACAGAGATCATGGAGCAACCCAGGTCCCCTGGCTTCAGCAGCTGGAACTCACAAAGGTGACACTTGAAACATGTGAGAACTTGGTTGATACAACATCTTGTTACTTAGGAAATTGAGGGTTGGAACTCATACCACAAAGACAGAACAACAAAATAGTTGTAAAATCAAAACAACAAAACCCTTTGAGTTAGATGTTCTCTGTAACGCCCTCTGCCCCCTCCCTATGTCATTTTGTAACTTTTGTTTCCATGGGCAACGGTTAAACTCATTCATTTCAAGATGATGGCAGAATTTGATTGAAAGAATGTATATGAGGATAGCCCAAAACATACCACTGTGTTTGTTTTCTTAAAGAAATGGAAATTTTATCTGCCAGAAGCAAGATTGACTCAGGGACCTGCGGATCCCCAACAATTCACAATATTTATGCAGGTTTTGTCCAACGGCTCCACGTAGGTTCAACCGCCTTTGGAGCACCAGGAGAGACCAGGAGCTGCTAACATAGATGTGAAAAGCCCAGAGACTCACCGAAAGTCGGGTTAGACTCAGCTGGCTGTGCTCTTCGCAGATTGTGTCCTCACAGTCGTGGAGATGGGCAGACGCCACAGTCTAGCAGTAAGACATCTGCTGTACGGGTTGTCTTCTCCAAGAATGATGATGGGCCAGGTAAGAGCTCAGTGACGGCAGGGGTTTCTGGTGCACAGGTTGTCTGTGGCGTTTACGATTTTAGATATACAAAAAGACCTATCTGACGAGAATAAAACCAGTGCTTTGTATGTGTTATCTAGGTTTGCTGAGGTATCATCTCACGACTTACACGCGTCTGGTTTTTATTTCTAACTAGTGTTTCCTCTCAGCAGTGCCTGGCGTCCTTGCCCCAGGAAAGCCAGCGTCCCTCAGGCCTGTCTCTGGCCCCTCTCGTCATCTGTGCGGCACTCTTCGCATTCGAAGCTGTGATGTTTTTCTCCAGACATCCATGCTGGTTCGTGCCAACTCCAGGGGCTTTCAGGTTCCTCTGGAATTCACTCAGGAACAGTTTTTAAGGAGCAAGGTCCTGGTATCTACCCACTTAACAGTATCAAAACAGAGACTTCTAATAGAGCAATAACTTCTTTTCTGTGGAAAGAAAGAAAGAAAGATGATGGGAGTAAGTTATTTATCCTCTTGAGGGAGCCCTGAATTCCTCCAGGCAGGCGGCCAACCAGATCGCTTTTGAGTTCCACTCACGTGCCACAGCACTGTACCGGGTCTGGGATGTATAGCCTGGAGAATGGCAGGTTATAGTTTCGAGGAAGCTCCCAGGAATGTCCTTACAATGATGTCCCTGGGAAATGTGCAGTGGGGGGCAGGGAACAGAGTGTTACCCAGTGGACTGGGGAGACCCCAGGCCCTGAGACCTTGACCTAGCCTGACTAAGAGGTGTCCCCAAAGGTTCTTGGTCTCATCGTGAGAAAGAATTCAAAGACAGACACAACACAGAGGATGAGCAGCACAGACAGGAAGGATTTTTTTTTTAAGATTTTTATTTACTTATTTGACAGAGAGAGATCACAAGTAGGCAGAGAGGCAGGCAGAGGGAGAGGAGGAAGCAGGCTCCCTGCTGAGCAGAGAGCCCAATGCGGGGCTCCATCCCAGGACCCCGAGATCATGACCTGAGCCGAAGGCAGCGGCTTAACCCACTGAGCCACCCAGGTGCCCCGACAGGAAGGATTATTAAAGCAAAAGTACACTCTCCTGATGTGGGAGCAGGCAAGCTGGAGAGAGAGCTGATGCCCGGGTTTGGGTTTCTGCTGTTCATTGAGAGCTGTTAACAAGGGGGATGGAATATTCATTACCTGAGGCCGGGAGTTCTTAGAAGCAAGTGTTCCTGCTCTTTCTTCCTTTTTTGGTCAGGGGTTTTCAGCCTCCTTTGTCAGCCATCTTGTGTTTGTGCGTGGTTTGATCTGGCTTCTTGTGGCTTTATTTTGGAGTGCTGCCAGGACAGGCCTCTGACTTTCCCGGTAGCAGGCCACGGCTTCCTCCCTGCTGGCCTCCAGGCATCCTGTGAGAACCCAACGAAGGGCCTCTAACAACAGGATGGAGAAATGAGAGTTTTACTTAATCCTGTCCTTCCTACACAGAAAAAGCCCAGAACAAAAGTTCATGCAGACGTCCAGCAGGCAGGGCCAGTTCTACACAGAGAAACCGATTTACAGAACAAAATTCAAAAACTGTCAAGAAATTTTTTAAGTCCGAAATGGATGTGGGGTCGGGTGGGTGGTGATGATTACTTATGGGTACAGAAAGATCATATGGATTTGAAATACTTACATTCAAAATTTTCAAATATTTTAAATGTGAATCTGCAAAGATGTATACTCTAGTCAAAGCAGTAAATTTAGTAGAGATGTGGAAATTCTTTTCCGCAGGGGAACAGATTGTATAGTATTTACAGAACATGAACTATATACTCTATTCTCAATTGATTTTTTTCTTTAAGGTAGTGGATTGTTTGGCTTTGAACTTTGACAAGGGTTATTTATTTATTAAATTGGGACTATTTTTACTTCGTTGTTGCTTGAAGGTACAATATCCACAATCTTTGAAGTGTTTGTGCACTACTCCACCTCCTACTCCCCACCCCCACCTCTCTCTCACCTCTTGCTTTTTCTTGGTAGGCTCTTTGATTTTTCTCTTAAAGTATCCAAATCAACTTGAGACTCCCTATTTCGGGCCCAGAGAGTTGATGTGGGTAGAGTTGAATGATTTAAACTCTAGGTTTGGAGATCTTGATGCAAATGGAAAGGATATAATCCCAGGCTACCCATAGTATAAAGGGAGGTTTGCAGCATTGAGGAAGAGATTTCATTTCATTCGACACGTAGCTACTAAGTATCAAGTATCAAGTATGTTCCAGAGGGTAAGGCCCTGACTGAAATGAAGTCTTGTCTATGCAGAGTGCACATTATGATTGGATAAAGTAAGTAGATAATATACCAGCAAATAAGAGAATATCTGATGGTGTTATAAAAGGGATAAAAAGTAAAGGTAGAGCTCATGAGGAAGGGGTGATTTGGAGTAACAAGGACTCCTGTGGAAAGGTAACATTTGAATTAAGACCTTACAAACTATTTAACTTTAGATCAGTCTTAACCTTATTGAGTCTCCGCAGGGTAAAATTAGGTTGAAAGTACCCAGTGCTTAGTTTATCATAAGGACAAAGGGAAGGAAAAATATATACATAAATTAGTCCCACAAATGGTTAATTACTGTCATTGACAAAATACTATGTCAGTAAGGGTCCAAGCAAGAAACTCACAACACACTCATATTAGGATAATTTGAGTACAGTTTCACAGGGGGAGAATTTACAAAACTGTGGATGGGGTGTAGGGAAACGAGAAGGGGAAAGTGCAGTATCTGAGGTCTAGTGAGAGCAGACATGAGTATCAACTCTAGATCTACAGGAGAGAACAGAGTGCTGTTAGGCACTCGGAGGCAGAGAGAGCTGTGACTGAGCTAAAACCTTCAGTTTCGTGGCTTTGAGAAGTTTGAGGGTCTAATTAGGTGCAGGGTTAGGCTAGGCGTTGTTGGGGATTACAAAGGTGTGCTAGCTACTGGAGTCTGCCAACGACAGGCTTACAGACAAGAATGGGAAGTGACATGTACGTGAGATTTGATTGCGACGTAGACTATACTAAGGGCCATCAAAGGAGTTCATAGAAAAACCAAGGAATCTCAGAGGCTCGATAGTTTCCACCCAACAGATTAAAGGAAGAGCCAGAGAAGAGGTGACACTGTTTTTCCTGGACCTTAAAGCAAAGACAGGATTCACACATGCAGCAGTGGTGGGAAAATGCTCCAGGTGCAGAAAATGGGGAGTAGACTTTGACTGGAGCCTCTGGTACAAGAAAGGGATTTCGATTTATCATTTCTATGAATCTATCTAGGCTTTACCCCCTTGCCCTTCTCCTTTCCTCTTTCAACCTGTACCTTCTTTTTCTGTCTTTCATGGACTTTCTCATTCTTCTTATCCCGTTGGTGGTCTCTTTTATGAGAGGAGGCTTCCGGTGAATGGGACTGTTGTAGGGCTCTGAGGAGTGTCACACAGCACACTGTGCCTAGATTTCCAAAGCTCTCGCTCAGTCCTAGTCTGGGACTAGACATCACTTGACGGGAGGGGAAATGATGGGGAAAAGAAACAAAATGACCCCAGAATGAGGGCTATTTATTTGTTTCTTTAACCCAATTCTCCTGCTTCTCTCCCCATTTTCCAAGAACTGGAAACAGAAAACATGGAGAAATAAATGGGAAATAGATTTTAGAGAATGTGAGCTTGTCCTTTGTCCTCGGTCTGCCACTACCCCTTTCACAGCCCCACCTATGTGGACAAGTGAGCTGGTCCTTGAGTCAGGAACTTTCTCATGGGTCACAGAACAGCAGCACTTTCTAACATGCTTTCCAGCCACCCAGACTAGATGCTGCTTCTCTCATAGGACAGCGTGCTTAAGGAAAGATGGATAAACTATCCTGCACCTACCTTTGTATGCTTTCTTCCTCTTCCCCTTCTTCTTCTCTTTCTGTTCCTCCTCCTCCCCTTCTTCTTCTTCTTTTTTTTAATGCGGGGGGGGGGGGTTGTTTCTTCATTCACCATGGTGGCCCAATTAGAGTAGAAAGTTCAAACTCAGTGCCTTCCCACTGTTTTCTCTAGGTGCTTTCACAATGCTCACTGAATGCACATTGAATGAGTGAATGTTGTAAAAGGGTACCAAGGTTGAAGAGCTATCATAATTACCCCACTGTGCTCACTTTAATTGCCATTTATTCTCTTTCCCTCCAGTGAACCTTGCCCAGACTGGGGAGAGAAACAATACTTTGTTCATCTTCGAATCTCTAGGAACTAGAAGACTATCTATGCTTCGTAATAGGTCCTCAATGTATACTTGTTTGAATGAATGAATAGCTAAATTAATGAATAAACAATTCTGGTTTCTAAGCATGATTTAGGGAAATGATGGGACATAATAGGGTCCCATTCTTGAGGTCATTTTGGCAAAGGCCTTGTATGCAAGACTGAGGAGGTTGGGCTTTATTACTTGATCTTGTTGCTCTAGGGAATGGCTGAAGATTTTGAAGGAGTGAGAGAATAATTTAGTGACCAAGCCTATTGAGAAAGATCATTCTGATGGTTATGTAACATCTAAGTTACTGTTGATCTCGAAGTGTGACAATGGAGGCTTCAGTGAACAAAGGGCTTTTTATTTAAACACAAATGTGGCTGCCTTAAATCTATTGTCTATTAATGGAAATAAATACACTTTATTCGCCTTATGTGGTTGAAGAGTGTTAGTGAAACTGGTATGAACTAAATGTGTGCAATTATTTATCATTTCAGTAAAATATGAAGTCACAGGGAACTCCTAGACCTTAATGTCAATCAAGACTGTCCTCAAATGAAGGGAGAGAAATGCTGCTCTTCTCACGTTTAACTTCCCTCTGAGAAAGAGAATTCTTTGATTCCTGTGGCCCTTCAGGGTGCTGGACATCAAGTTGCATGATGTAGTCGATCTAAGATATGAAAGGTTAGATTTGTAGGGGCAGATTGTTTTGTTTGTTTCTGTCACCTGAGTAGTTTGCCCCTGATGGTCACACCTTAGCATAGTTTTGGTCCATCACATGGGATTTTCTCAAGATAACCTGAAGTGTTTGGGGCTATAGTTGAGAAAAGCTCAGATCCATCTACTTGTGCTTTTCATACCTCTAAAACCATACCGAACACTTTTTTGTTAACATGATAAATATTGATTACTCGCTATGACGTATTATATATGGCTATAAAGTTTTTACTGCTCCTTCCATAAAGTAGTGGAGTCTGTTTCTCCCACTCCCTGAATCTGGACGGGCCTTATGACTTGTTTGACCGAAAGCAAGTGGCAGATGTGATTCTGTGTGATTTCCGGGCCTCTGCTTAAAGAGACCTCAGAGCTACTGTCCCTCTCTTGGCCCTCTGCACCTTGAAGCAAGCCCGGACTAGCCTCTCTGAAGATGAGAGAGCCTGTGGAAAGAGAGAAAAACAGAGAAAGACCACGTAGTAGTAGAGGTCCGGCCATCCCAGACATCCTAGCTGAGGCCCAAGATGGGTGGGGTCATTCAGGACCAGCCCGGCCTCAAAGTCAGCTCTACTGACTGACTGACTGCAAACACACCAGTAAGCCCAGCTCGCCCCATGTGGAGCAGAGGTGAGCCGTCCTAACTGAGGCCAACTGCCAACCTACAGATTTGCGAGAAATAAATGGTTATTGTTGTCAGCTAGTAAATTTGGGGGTATTGTGGTAGCAGAATTCTAAAGATGCCCTCCTGCCAAGATTCCCATTCTCTTGTTATTCAATCACACACCAAAGTAGGGACTGCTGTGAATGGAGTTTTCCAATATAATTAAAGCCCCAAGTCAGCTGACCTTGTGATTCGGCCTTGACATGATGATTTAAAATGCTGAAATGAGCACTTTAAAAATCAGTCAGGTTTTCTCCGGCTTGTAGAGAAGGGTACATCATAGAGATCCAAAGAATGAGAAGGAGTTGTTGAACGCTTGCCGAGTCACAGCTGGAAGGGGCCGTGAGACAAGGGATATGGGGGCCTCTGGAAGCTCAGAGCAGAGCCTCAGCTGACAGCTAGTGAGGAGGCTGGGACCTCGGTGATACAACCACAAGAACTGGAATTCTACAAAGAGCCCGGAAGAGTTGAAAGCAGATTCTAGCCCAGAACCGCCACGTAAGAGCCTCGTTTCGCCACGACCTTGATTTCACCCTTCTGAGACTCTGAGCTGAGAACCCAGGCCAGCCTGCCTATGTTCTCTCTGACCTACAGAACCAGGTGCGAATAAGTCTCCATGTGTGTGCTAATTTGTTATGCAACGACAGAAAGTTTATACAAGCGGTTTATTTTGTAGTCCTAGTTGACAAATACACACACTAACATTTTCACAACACATGGAGAGACACAGCACAGAGTAGGGGATTTCAGTTCTGGCTGCACGTCGAAGTCTTGTGGAGAGCACTTTAAAAATACCAATGCGTGGGCCCACCCCAGAGATGCTGATTTAATTGATTTAATTGTTCTGGGATGTGGCCCAGGCATTGGTATTTTTGAAAAGCTCCCCAGGTGATTCTGATATCCAGCTAGAATTGAAAACCACTAATATAGAACAAAATATGTATGGACAGATAGATGAGAGAGAGGGGGTGATTTCCAGCCCCTCAGCCCCCATCGGCCTCCACGCTGAGGTAACCACCTTAAAAGGATGCTTGCTGGTGACTAATCTTCTGCTACCCAATTCCAACATGTGGGTTTCTTCTTCACACCCAGCAACTCAGGGACACTGGCAGGCTAACCTACAATTCGGCTCAATTCTGACACGACCTGCTGGAAGGTCGTGTCAGATTCCACAGGTGAAGGATTCAGTCCTACAAGACGGCTCGGCATCCCACCACTTCAGATGCCAGTTACTAGTTCAGTCAGTCTGTGCTTCTGACTAATTCTGGCTAACCGGCTATAGATTGGAAACAACCCCCTTCTTAAATTCCATTAATTTGCTAGAGTGGCTTACAGAACTCAGAGAAACATTTTATTTACTAGGTTATGGGTTTATTATAAAAGGGTTTAACTCAGGAACTGATCAAAGAGATGCACAGGACAAGGTATGGGAAAGGGTACGGGATTCCCACCCCTCTCCAGACTTGCCACACTCAGCACTACCATGTGTTCACCAACTCGGGAGTCTCTGAACCCCATCCTTTTAGGTTATTATGGAGGTTTCATGACTTGGGCACAGTTGATTAAATAATCAACTATTGACAATCAATTCAACTTTTAGTCCCTCTCCCCTACCTGGTAATGGGGCGGGAGGGCAGGTGGGGAGTGGCAGGATGGAAAGATCTAACTCTCTTATCATGGTTGACTCCACTGGCAACGAGTCCCCATCCTTAGATTACCTAAGGGTTTTCCTAAAGCTGCCCCATTAGTGTATGTATGTATGTATATGTATATATAGACAACTTTATCTTTCTCATCACTGGAAATGCCAAGGGTTTTAGGAGTTCTGTGCCAAAAGCTGGATGACCACATATATATTTCTTATTATAAATCACAATATCACAATGGCTCTATCACTTACAGGACTTTCAGCTGGAAGAAACAATATTAGAACAGCAATGGGAGAACAAGAACATTAATTTCTTCCTTAATAGCAAATCCAGATATGGGGGGCTTTAAAGTTGGCTAGTTCAGGAGCTCTGTGCAGCCGTCAAGGGCTTTCCATCTCTTTGGTCGGCCATCTTCAGCATGTGGGCTTTCTCCTACTTGGCCTTTATTACCAAGATGGCGGTTGCTGACCCACAGACTGTATGTTTATGCCATCACCCAAAGGACTGGAGTCATTCCTCGTGTACTTTCTATTAGGGAAGGAAACTTTCCCCAAAGCCATCCCATACTTTCACTTAGGTTCTACTGGACAGAAATGGGTTCATATATTCATATTTCACTGTAAGAACAGAGGAGATGCATTTTCAGCCTTGTAGGGAAAGGTGGGTGGGCTCTCCCCGCAAGTTCGAAGCAGGGGAAGGTGGGTGGATGGTGACTGGGTAGACTAACAATCATGTCAATTCTTATGCTCACATAAGAATACTTACTTATGTTTACATATAGACATACACCCATGAATGAGATTATATCCTAGATGTCCTTTTTGCTGTGGTCGTGCTCCCTCTCACATTGCCTTATTGTTATCATAGGTTTGACTCACTACATTTTACCCCCATTAACAAATGTTCCCACCTGGTGTTTATCCTATTTACAATTTTTTTTTTTTGGTGCTTATATAAAGCATAAAAAGTGCATATACTTATATGATGGAAGTGGGGGGTGTAATTCATTTAACAAAATAGGATCACATAGCATAAAATGGCAATGCTTTCGAGTCAGGTACATAATCACTTAGGTGTCTTGCTCACTGACCTCTAAATATTACCCATTAGTGCCAACTTTTCCCCATTTTTCCCTCTGATTCAACTCTCCACTTCCTTCAATTTTTACCAATTTAACTCAATTTAGATTGAGTACAGAACTCCCTAGCCTAACTCATACTTTGTTGTTGGGGATGTCAGGGCAACAGAATCATGAAGCTGAGTGTTCTCTAAATACTTCTCTAGTTTTAACTGCCTATTGTTAACTAACTTTAACTAGCTGCTCACAGGCAGAGAAGTTTTCTGGGTTTCCTATCATTAATTTTGTCCTCCTAAGCTTCTGGAAGCTGTATTATCTCCTGGGGGAATATAAGACTTTAGGATAATGTTTTGCATTTCCAAACATGCCACAGTTTCCCATGACTTTTGCTACCCAAATCGTTGAAGTTTCCTACTGCAGGCTGGAGAGGAATTCATTCTTCTCAGACTCCCTTCCTTCTCTTTCCATGTTTATTCCAAAAGACGGCTTCTTCACAAAGCTCTAAAATTCAGCTGTTCTGCCAAGAATTTCTGTTTTGTTTTATTGTTGTTTATTTTTAGGAGCTACAGTTTTTCTGTTATTTTTTAGTTAGATGTGAACAAAACCAAACAGTTGTTAGACAAAGTTATATAGGGGTTATGTTATAGATTTCTGTCAAACATATTTAGCCTGAATCTTTTATGTGTTTCTTCTAAACTACTCCCTCTGTATACTGGTGTCTGAGAAGAGAAGAAGCAAAAGACCTAATCACTGGAAAAGACATAAAACCATTCAAAAAGGATTACAGCAAAATGTGATTCTTGGCCACCTTTAGTTCAAGCACAGGGCTTTGTCAGACCTGGGCCTGACCAGATTCTAATCAAATGTGAAGAAGGCCAAGAGCAACAGCAGTCTTGAAAAGTTGTAACAATGTGTCTGCAGAGCACCCCCTGTCCCCCACCACCACCTGTTTTAGGTAGTGGAGATTTAGAAACTAAAATTACTCAGTGGGGGTGATTTTGTATGTAAAGATGGGGAAAGTATTCTTGAGAGATAATCTCTTAATTACCTGGTAGTAGGTGACTAATAAAAAATTAAGAGATAAGAGACAAGTCCAGTTATGTGACTAAATTGTTTTTCACACTGAGGGTAATTTTCTCTATAGTAGCTTCATTCTCCCTTTTACATCTTAAATTTATTTTCAGAGAACAAGAAATTGAATTGTCTTGCTAATTGACACTCTTGATGTAAGTTAGTACAGTGGAAACACCAATGACAAAAGATGATAATACAGCATCAGTTATCATCAGGGAAATGCAAATCATTACCTTACAAGTGTTGGAAAGACTAAACTCAAAAAGATAAAACAACAACAACACCCCCCCCCCCAAAAAAAACAAGTGTTGGTGAGGATGTGGAGAAAAAGGAACATTCCCACACTGTTAGGAATGCAAGCTGGTGCAACCCCAATGGAAGACAATATGGAGGCTCCTTAAAAAATTAAAACTAGAAAGACCATATGACTCAATAATTCCACTACTTGGTATTTACCACCCTGCTCCAAAAAAACCCACAAACAAAAAACCCCAAAACACTCATTTGAAAAGACACATAGGCCGTTATGTTTACTGACGCATTATAATACACGAGGTATGGAAACAGCCCAAGTGTGTGTCAATAAATGAATGGATAAAGATGATGTGTGTGTGGGGGGGTGTGCGCGCCCATGTAGTGGATTATTCCTCCAAGTACCATATGAGTTTACTCATGTGGAATTTAAGAAACAAAACAAATGGACAAAGAAAAAAAGAGACAAACAACCTGACTCTTAAATACAGAGAACAAACTGGTGGTTGCCAGAGGGGAGGTAGATGGGGGAGGGGAGGCTGGGTGACACAGGTGAAAGGGATTAAAGAGCACACTTAACCATGGTAAGCACCGAGTATAGAATTGTTGAATCACTGTGTTGTACACCTGAAACTAATGTAACACTGTATGTTAATTATCTTTCAATTAAAAAAATATGATGATATACAGCTAAATGACAGCTTTGAGGCTGAATTCCATTTTGACTGGCTACACTGGTTAATGATCCAAACAGGTCTTTAATCTCTGTGATCCACAGCTATGAGAGATGGGAGGAGCAAAGTCCCTTCTTTAAAGCTAGAACTTGTTCAATAGAGAAAATGCATTTTTTTAAAGTTTTATTTAAGTAATCTCTGCACTCAACGTGGGGCTTGAACTCATGACCTGGAGATCAAGAGTTGCAAACTCCTCTACCTGAGCCAGTCAGGAGCCCCCAAATTCATTTTTTTTTTTTTAAGTAGGGGGAGGGGAGGAAATGCAGGGACTTTTGGAAGGGGGTGTGGCTTTCCCGACTGCCTTAACAGGCCTGCAGGTCACTGAGGAGAGGATTTTGGTCTACTGATTATTTCCTGTTTTCACAAGTTATCTTTACCATAACAATCTGATTGTCCTCAGAGCTACCTGCTCTCTCTTCATCGGCTTCCTTGCTTTTTGTTATTCTGGAAGCCAGGGACAGAAGACCTAGGAGCCAAGGGGGCTTTACAGGTTTCTGTGCCCTCCCTGTTGAGGCTCACTCAGCCTCTCCATTCAGAGTTCCTGCTCTGGGCTCAGCCACTGCTGCACTGGTTAATCTGCCACAGTCACAGTTCTGTCCCCTGGAAGCCTCTTTTCTGCCTTTCAATAGTTTCACAATTCCCATATTTCAATAATTCGGTCCTAGCATCTCCTACTACAAGAGAAATACTATTCAGACCCTTCAGAAGCCGAAGGACATCTGGGTCTATTGTAATCACTGACATCTCCCTTGTAGCTAAATTATACCTTCTGAGAGTTTGTTTTTGGCCGCAGACTTCATCATTTCTCGAGACCAGATAACTACGTAAAGTCAAAGGCCATTTCCAAGGTTTTTATTTTTTTCTTTTTTAGAGTCAAACTTAAAGAGACCTTTCCAAAATATATGTTTGAGTGGAGCACATTTCAAAACATGTTAGTTTTAATGATTATAAACAGTTTTCAATATTTTTGTATGTTTTTTTCTAGAGTCCTTTCTATACATGTATATTTACATTTTAAATGATTTGAATTCTATTGCTTTCTTCTGGTTAGTATTTTGCTATATTCATTAAATAAATTTATACTAAATATTTACGTTAATTAAGCAAACACCAAGAGTTCAACTGTTTCCACCTCTCTGAAGGTGGGTTGCAAAGGTAATTGAACATAATCCCTGAGTAAGCCCTGGTGATCTTATTAAGGGGCAGCCTTAACTGAAGAGTCAGTCACCAAGTCAGGTTGAATCTCAAGTTTTGATTTGAATTCTATGAGTTGCTGCCGGCACACAATGACCAACAAACATCCAGTTGCCTGGACAAGCAAATTGTCTTATTTTTTACCCTGAGCTGTTGTTGAACTTTGGAGCCTAACTCAAATCCCAAGTGCTCACTAACACTAGAGGCTTTCACATTTGCAAAAGTACTCCAAGGGTTCCACTTCCTTTTTACAGTTTCTAAAGTTGTCTCCAAACCCATGGAGTGCTCCTTTTAGAATGTCTAAAGAGTTCTGTAATCCTCTTATTTGGGGACCTGATTTTGTAAGTGCTAAGAAGGGGCGCATGTTTCTTCTATGCTTGTTAATATTGACAATGTTGCAAATGTCCAGCCAGGCCTTGCTACCTGACCTAGGACGAAGATCTGGAGCAGTCATTAAATTTGGTCCTTCAACAGACATTTTCTATGTGCTTCCTCTGCCTCATGGAGGGCCAGGCAGCTCAAATCATCAGGACACATTCTCCTTTAAGATAAAGTCTCACTCCTGTAGCTCCCCCAACCATAGGGAGCAGTCAAAATATTACAAGCATATTTAACTCCCAGTATGTCACCCCAGCTCAATATGAAGCCATTCCAAGATAAGAAATAAAGTGAATTCTCCCCTGAGACTCTCTGACAGTCCACAGATGTAGATGTGGCAGGATGCCCAGAAAGTTAGATGGGTACAATTTGGACACATCGGGTTAGTTTCTTTTAACATCTCTGCATTCATCCTCTTTGGTTGCTTTCAGCCTACACTGTGTCAACTCAATCCATGGGCTTTTTTTTTTTTTTTTTTTCCAAATAATTGATTTGGCGTGTTCATTATAATGGCCCAGCATGTGACTGATTCACTGAATGTTTCATTTTTCACTGAATGTTTGGCATGTACTCCTGGATACTGTAATTATTTTACCTTTTTTGTTTCTCCTCATTATATATGACGTGTTGGAGAGAGGCCATCCTTTCTGATTGAACACTGATATTCCCTTTGGGCCCTCTCATGGAGGGTGTTGGTTTGTGCACGGGGCATGAGTGTGAGAATATGTGAATTAGCCCTGATTTGTGAATTGGCTGTCATCTACATTTCCATGGTTGTCAGCCCCGTTGACCTCAGTTTCTGTACCTAGAAAACATGAATGACAGATCTTATCCATTTTCAACAAAAAGCATGTTGTAATCCTCATAGCACTGCATAGCGCTCAAAAGCACCAGGAAAACCCAAGAGAAACCTGTCGACCCAAACCAAGTGCTGCTCCTCTCTCAGGTACCAATGGATGGGCTCATCGTAATTTCTAAATAAGGGAAAAAACCCCATGTCCTCCAACCAGATCTATGCTTGGGGATTCAATTGTGAGCCCAGCTCACCATGAAGCACAGGGTAGATACACACAATGCACAAGGTGTGTCTCATCTTTGAATGACAGTCAATTCCCCCTTGGAATTGCTATATTCTGAGCAGCAGTCTGACCTCTAATAGTTGTGGAAGTAGCTGCTGCTACTGGCCCAGCTTTCTGGACCAGTGGTGTCCAAAATAGCATCTCAGTGGCATTGTCTATATTCCAAGTGCTCAGAAGCCATATATTGCCTACTAGTGGCTACCATATTGGATAGCACTTATATGGGACATCTCCACCAGTATAGAAAGTTCCACTGGATTGGGTTGCTTGACACTGGCAAATCTTTCCTCTCACTACTACACTAACTAGCCTCAAGTCCATATTTACAGTAGCATCATGTGGGTCCATCTCACAAATGAAGAATTGTCCTAAGTAACACTGCACATGTAACAAATGTCATGTTTTCATACTTTCCTTCACCCAGCATAAGAAGCTAAGATAAACCAAAGGGCATGTTACAAAGAGATTTATCAACCAGTAATCAATACCTAATTTTAGAAAGAATTATATCATGGGCCAGGGTCTAGAAATATTCTATTTTCTTTTATGTGTGAATTCCAATTGATTCATGGTGTGAATATCCAGGATGCGACTGCCCCCCCACCCCATCCTCTCACCTCCCTCATTCCTCTGTGAATTAAAGATTGATTTTATTATAGGTCCATTTCCTTCTTGTTTACGGTATCACATCTATTTGATAAAGAATGCAACATTGGCAGAGATTTAAGTATTTTGCATGTTATATATACAAAAAGGGTAAACATCAACTATAGACCCTAGCTGAATGGCTTAAAGTGTATTATTTATCATGCCTTATTTTATTGCTGATCTCACATATATCTCACGTCTAACAGCAAACAGGCCTCATATACCCATAAAAAGCCTACAAACCAAGCTATTGAAAGACTAATATTTAAGCATAGCATTCATAAAATACGTAATGGAATTGTAGAGTTGACAGATCCCATAGAACTGTCAACAAAATGGATGCTGAGCCATCTCTTTTCAAAAATGAGAAAACTGAAATCCAGAGAACTGCAGTGCCACAAAGTTCTTTGATGAATGATGGAGTCAGGATTAGAACCCAGTTCCCACATGTGGAGCCTGGGCTATTTTGCATACCTCCTTTGTTGCCCTGCTCTGACAAAGCGGATGGAGAAGACAAGCTGGGAGGGGAAGGCAGAAAGATGGCCACTCTCAGATGGCAGGAAGGCAAGTCCTCCTGGTACCTGGCCAGCACCCAGGCCACTCAAGGTCCACTATCTTGGATGGGAGATACTCTTTCCTCTTAGCCTATGAAGGCTAAGTGTTCCACATGTGTTCCACATGGCTTCAAAATTGCCATTTCCCAGAGAAACCTAAATGCCAATCAATGGGATTTCTGGAAGGAGAGTACGGGTGGTCTGTCCTGGTTAATTTATTTTTTGAGCGACCTTATGATGTCTTTCTTATGAAAAGCTCTAAGTTCTCTAATCTCCTTCTCTCAAATAGCATCTTAGCATATATCTTGATGATTCATAGATGTGGTTTTAGGGGTCTGTAAATTCTCTGAAAAGGAAAATGAAATTCAGCTCCCAGGCTGTATTGTCATTAAATTGTCAAAGACATCCATGACTGAAAAAAATCCAAAAAAGACCTGTCATAAAGGGAGAAGAGATAAAGATGCACTTTGTTTGTTTGTTTTTTGAGGGGGGGGGAGCACAAACAGGGGAAGGAGCAGAGAAAGAGAAGAAACAGACTCCCCCCCGCTGAGCAGGGAGCCCAGGGGGCTCGATCCCAGGACCTTGGGATCACATCCTGAGCCAAAGGCAGATGCTTAACCAACTGAGCCACCCAGGCACCCCAAGAAAGACGCGTTTTTTAGAAGAAAAAAAATCACTAAACCCAGGAAAACTGTCATGATGACCATTAAGATATAGTAAACGATGCAATAGAAATAGGCAAGGAAAAATCAACGATTAAGCAGCCCAGAAAGAAACAGGGTTTCTTCCTGTGAAGATAGAGTTCCCTTTATTGTCTGTTCCTTCCTTCTTTTGTCTGAACTCTAAGAGTTATAAACCAACTTCTGCAGTGGGAAGAAACCTTCCATCCTCTTTTCCAGCACCGCAGAGAGCTACAGGCTGAGCCAGACTTCCACAATGCTGGGGCAGGGTTTCGAGTGCCAAGTCAGGCTCCACGACCTGCGGCAGGCACTGCCTTGCCAACTACCAGCTATAGGGCTGGTAGCTGTAAAGAGGGGCAGATCACCCCCCACCTATCTTTTCCTCTCATGAGTGGATCCCTGAAAACCCGCCCTCGCATCTCTAGACGACAGTAGGCCATGATAGGAATGCAAAAGGACCCTGGAATACCACTGAACTAATATTGAAATACAGCAGCCTAATTAGATGACACCACGAAGGAGAACAAGGCCTCAGATAGGAACATGGCAGCTCCTGCTTCTGCAGAGATGCTGCTGGGGTTCTGGGAGAAAACAGGGCCAGGGAGGAGATACAGAGGGGCTTGGGGCAGGAGCAGCAGCTGGAAGCAAGGGCACAGAGATTCTACAGACACTCCCGTGATCTCAGAAGTGCCGTGACACCGTCAACACCCACAAGAGCCAACGACTGCAGCCACCAGCGCACCCCACGCTGAAGGCAGGACCAAATGGGATCATAATTTGTCTTCCATTGCCATAGTTGGGGAAGGTATCTCTTCACGTAATCTACTCAGTTAAAACAATGGAATGGAGAAAGGCTGTCCACCAAATAGTAAGAAATGTTCACAGGAACCTGGTCTGCCAGTTGTAATTTTGAACTAAAAGGACATCAAGATTTTCATGTGGGAATACAAATCACGCATTTTAAAAATGCCTGCGAACTCGGCGTGTGGACAAGACAAGGCAAGTCACCGGTACATCCACCTGAAGCGTTTACCTGCTGGTGCAGGGACAGCTCATCCGACTTTCTGACTCGTTTCTCAGCTTCTCCGGGGCTCTGCCCATTGGTATCGGCTTTGCAAGAAGAGAATGGTGGCAGAACCATGACCAAGTAGCAGATATTCCCGATAGGAATATTCTGGTACATTTTAAAAGAAACTCTCAGTGGTGTTGATTGACCATAAAATATTTTTTAAAGCATGGCAAGTCATAAACCTCTTCAATATCAAGAGGCAGGATATAATGATTTGTATATTTTATTTTGACTTTACATGCGGTGTTAAAAACCCAAAGTACATATTATTTACACATCCACAATACAAGTTTATAAGATATCTATACATGTTAAAGTACTCTATAAAACAGTATAGAGCCACTTCACTTTAGGGTTACTTTTTATGCTGTACCATTAAAAAAGATACAATCTGTGTTTACCTTTGCACAAATGGATAAAGCATTTAAAAATTAAATTAACAGGATAGAGACTAGATTTTATGTTAGAAATTTCAACATAAATACTGATAGAACTCACATTACAAACTACAAGGCAGCACAATGTTACAAAATGTTATCCGGGTTCACATAGAGTTACTGTTCCATTTTCCGCACGCTGGGATTAATATTGGTAAGGTGAATTCAAACACGTTTGTTGGCGGTGGACTGAGTAGTGTTTATCGTTGGTTGGTTTAATTTATTATTAATCTGTAATATTTTAGTTGCAAAGCTGACGTGTCTCAAGAACAGAAGTTCTTTCTAGTTTTTGAGTTTCCAGCAATCTCGGGGAATCACATTCTTTACAAAATGATATTCTCAAAGGCAAAGAATAACCGTATCAGTATTCTACAATCTGTATAAAAACGCTCTGGTCTTTTGCAACCCATCCTCCCCCAAGTGATAGAGATGGTCAGTGTTATCGCAAGAAATCAGTTGGACTCACTTGTCTAAGGCAGCATTCCTCTGCCTTGATACTTTCTAGATTAGGTTCAATAAACCACGGTGTGGTGTGCAGCATATTAACTGAGACAGTCATCGGGGTTACACATCATCAACTGTAAGTGGCTTCTGCAAAACTACGAATAAATGACTCTACGGTTCCCGCAGGTGTCACATTACCCGAGAAACCTCATTTGCCTTCACATTATCACCGTTTCATCCTTAGGAAAGCGGGAGTGGAATGTTTATCATGGCAAAGGATGTAATGCTGCTATTTGGGTGGACTGCTGGACAACTAATTGTTCTAGGTTGTTTTTACGTTTTTTAAAAGTCTTTTCAGGTGCTGGTTGAAAAACATTTACAACTGGCACTGGGTAAATGATGTGCTATACTGGAAACACGACATATTTTAGTACTTCTATCATTCTCGTGAATAAGGCACAAAATGCACAGATTCAGGTAAACTCACATGTAATATTTACAGTCTATTGTCATTACCTGCATGACTTAGAAGAAAATTCTCGTATGACACAACAGAGACAACATGATTGCACCACTTTCAGTTTTCAGAGACTCTCTCTGTTAGGTCAATTAGAATTCCTTTCACATTTCCTTCTTTTGTCTTCTGCTTTGTTTTGTTCTTTTATCTTGGGGGTAGGAGGAGTTAAAGGAAGAGAAATTGTACTACATGGGAGAAACCAAACAACATCAAAATAAAACCTTATTAGTGTGTTCAAGGTTAAATACAGTGAGTCAGGCTTGGATTCACAGTGGACAGGTAAATTGTTCTACTGAATACTGGTGGATAAATCAAGGATACCTCTTAACATCTCTATCTCCTTAAGCTGGCAAGACTGTAATAGAAGTTTTAATGAATAGCAGCACAAAATTACTTAGAACTCTTACATTCTGGCATTGGGGACCATGTGAGTCGAGTTAATCATTTTGATGGTCAGATCAACCTTGATTTCATTTCTTTTCTCAAAGCTGAACCCAATGGACTGCTGTGGGAAGAAGTTACTGTCTCTTGTTCAGTCATGCTCAATGTAAACAAGTCCACAGCACAAAAAGAGGCAATGGGCACCAAAACAAATCCTAGTGGGTACAGAACACACACACGCTCAACACACACGTGTGCACGCGGGCACGCACGCATATGCACACACACACACACGTACTACAGTTCATTGGTGGCATGAAAAAAAATGCCACTTGAAAAAAATGCTACAGTTTGGGTCAAAGACTGAATTTTTAGCAAATCGTTTGGTAATCTACAAGTTCATTTCTTTGAGACATTACCATTGTTTTTTGACATTTGTGCAAGAGGCAAGGTGAATGCATACAATTAAAATGTTCACATTTAATGGGAAGACCACACATAATGGTAGTCTAAGTTGAACCCATTTTCAAGTATTTGCTCACAGATTCTTCTGAGTACTGTATCAGCTCTCTATACTGGTAAAGCAGCCCCTGGGAGCTGCACATCTCTTTAGCTTCAAACAAAAGAAATGGAATGACCAGCACCTTCCTTTGTTTTCGGGCAAGTACACAGAAGCTTTGCTGTAGTAGCTACATGTGGCAAGTTCTGATGTTGCCAAAGTTAGAAAGAGTTTCTTTGGCCACTCGGTTCTCTTAAAATACAAGGGAGTCTCTTATCTTAAGGTACCCTTACAACATCATCCTCTCGACAACACGGACAGGATAAAGCCACACGGAAAATAGCACACTCGAGGCCTAGTAAGTGTATTTGCTCAGTGGTCTGACAGATGTGGTTTGAGGAACAAATGAAGGCTTTGGTGGCACATCAGGTTTTAAGGACGGTGTCCTCTTTAGTCCCGTCCTAGGAAGGGTGCCATTACTGGTATAGCTGCTCTGTCTGGAGAGGGACGGATGAACGCTCACTGGTGTTCCCTGAATATAGTCCACCTTTGCTCCAGTGGGGGTGGGCATGTACCCCCCACGGTTCATACTAGGCTGTCTAGATAACAAAACACCGTTTGGTGAGTTTAAGTTTTTAGGCATTACAGATATAGAGTGCCTCTGGGAGGAATTTTTGTGATAACCCCTTTGTCTTTCCAGAGACGTCATCGGGACTCCAGGAGTGGTGGGGACATCCACTCGCTTGGTTGGGCTATTTCTGGGGAGAGTTGAAGGAGGAGAGTATAGTGATGCCTCCCGGTTAGGGACCTTGGGTGGGACCTCAGACATAGATCCCACAGGATCCAGCATTAGGGTCTGGTGGGCCATCTGGATATCTCCCATGATGGCTTTGGGATTGCTGTTTGGGTCATTTAGATGCTTCAGGAGATCGTTGAGGGTATTTCTGGAATCCACAGAACGCCGGTGGTCTCTTTTACTGGATGACTTTGTGAGTGGGTGGTCAATGTTTTGAAGCTTCTTTTCAGCTTTGTGAGCATTGGAGTTTGAGAAAGACGTGTTGTAGTCATGAGTGGCATTAGGAAGAACAATCGCACTGGGGATATGCCCATGACTTAATGGGGAATGGGGTGGTGGACTAGAAGGGAAAAGCTGTGGGGTTTCCTTCCTTGAAGCCCCATCGCCATGGGCCTTGTCTGAGTGGCTCTTCATGGCCTGCAGGGTTTTCTGGTGAAGCACAGGTGTAGACTCAGGAGTAGGGAGAGCAGCCAGTTCGGGAGGTTGGCCCCGATGGTCCATCACCATGGATTTAGTATCTCCATTGGGTGGCAGCTCCTTCCGACTGGTCAGCAGGTTACTGTACAATTTGGGAGAATCGATATTCTGTTGATATTCCTTGACCGGGCTGTCAAAGAGACCATTCAGTTTGGCAAAACTTCCGCTGGAGTCTGTGCACGACTGGGCAGATTCTGCATCTTTATGGATCTTTCTGTTTTTCCGAACAAACAGGTCACGATAGCAGTATACTGCCACACCTGCAATGAATGCACCCAAAACAAAAGCGGCAAAGACACAGGTGATGAGGACATTCATATGGACCATCTGGTTCGACTCTCCCGACTGGACCTCCCATCGCACACCTGCAATAGACACGCAGGAAAAGAGTCTGAGTGAGGTGCTTCTTTCAAATGATATTAGCCAGCAAATGGCTTCCATTGAGCCAATACTACCTTCACGTGGTCCATATGCTTAGCCTGGAGGGTCAGGGAGACTCTAAAATTCCACCTGTATATTTTTCTTGAGGCATGATCGGATCCCCAGAGACAGACTTGATTGCTGCAGATGCCAGGATAACTCTGACCTCCCACCGATCTGTAAGTGTCTTTTCCCCCCTGAAATCCCTTCTAAGTAGTTGTTATCTAACATTCAAAGTTTTAAGAGTTTGGGGTCCTAAAAATTAGAGTTAGAAAGTACATATTTTCTAAATGGTCAGTTTAGAAACGTTTTGTCTCATGATTTTCTCCTAATTCATACGTCAGGATTACAGGGCAACTGCTAGAATTAGGAAAATGTATGGATTGGCATAACCGTACATTATGCTAAAATAATTATGCTATCTTAACTAGAATAAAGACACACAATTGGTTCACAAACGAAAAGCACCCACTTGGTCATTGCTAACTACAAATACGAACTTTTGTGTTTGCTTTGATTTTTTTTTTTTTTTCATTCCATCTTGGAGTGAATTACTCTTGAATTGCTTTCTATGAAAGAAATCCAGACAGTCTAAAGAAGTATAATATGTAGTAGTTAAGTATATTATCCCATCGTCTTGAGATATTTAAGAAATATTTAAGTTAGACTACAAGAAGAGTGGATTAGTTTGTAATTATTGGGGTTTTTAATGCGACCACAGACATCTAACAGTCAGTCTAAGAGATGTTAGTTTAAGAGGTATCCAAGTCTGTTACATGCTATAAGCATAGCTATCCCAGGATAAGGTTAAGTCAGAGTAATTTTGAGGATTCTGTTGGTTTAAGTTAGTACTAAAGCCTTTGAACATTAGTTACTTTTAATCAATGTTCAGGATTATGGAATTCAGTGGCATTGGGAGAGACAAAGAAAGAAAAGTAGAAAGAAATGATATTACGAAAGGAAACAAAACAGAAAGAATGATCATAAAACTGCTTACAGTGAAAACATATAAAACCCAAATCAACAGATGTAAATCATAAATGACAAAGTACTGGCATAAAAACTGATTGGAAACCTGATACCATAGTTTACTAAGCACCAAAGAAGAGATTGTTTTTTTCCCAGAGTAATATGTCTAATAAGCCAACTCAATAGGCAGCTGTTTTCTAACTGCTTCTATTAAGGGCTGAAAGTGATAGTTATGGACAAGTGCTCTGTCATGTTTCATTGCTTGTGACATTCAAGCAACTTACTAGCACCTTGTGTATCCTTTTCATGTTGCATTTGGAATCGAAGTGAAACACAAGGCTGGGGAGGGCTATTAGACAAAACACTGGATACCAGGATATTTGCTAAAATGAGTTTGGTGTTTTGATGTTGTTGGGGTGGTCCTGGAAATTCTCCGACATTGAGCAGACTCTCAGCATTTTTGGGTGGAAACCAACATAGACTAGACTGAGTGGCTATCTCATCACCCCTTTCGTTCACGGCTTTCCACCTCTTTGGTCTAGGAAGGCACGCACTCCATACAAGCACAGAAACCGGAGTGAGGGTAGTCAGGGTAGGAGGTGTGAACAACAGCAGAGCTGTGTCACTCCACCCCCCGGGAAACCCTGTGTCCACCAGCTCCTCAGAAAGATCAGGAATCAGGTTTCCACTCAGCGAGAGATGAGTTCCCTGGTGAGGCCTTACCCTTTGGGATACCTGATAAAGGATCAGTAAAATCAGAAGTGTTTGGGTCATCTTGAACTACAAATTTCCGGGAGCTCGTCAGTTTAGGTCTCCAGGTATCAATCACTTTAGGTGTAATTTCTGGGATACTTGCCATTATGGTAACAGATGATGAAGATACCTCGATGTCTGTGGTGGCAAACAGATTTTTATTAATGTGGGTAATGCTGACAGATTTCCCTGACCACTGGTCTGTTGCATTTTTAAGTGAAGTTTCATTCAATTTTATGAGAAAGCCTGTTCAAGGATTTCATAAAAAACACATTTGAAGAGACTATACCCAACCTCTTTCTTGCAAGGGAAAAAGAAAAACTAAAAATTAACCATAAAGACAAGTTAACCAGATTTCAAAACTAGACACACTGAAAACTCTCCTACCAAAGCCCCTACGGTGATTAATGACCCTTGTGGAAAAGGTTATCCACATCCCAAAGACGAACTGCTACTCTGTCATTTTCATGTGAGATGGCATCAGTTCATTTCTTTTTGTGCATATGTCTAAAAGCATTTTCCTGAACAGTTGGAGACTGTGTATCCTTCACTGGGGAACCTACGGGGTGACTTCAGCAGGAAAACACCTGGTGAAGTCCACGTGATCTGGATCTGGATTTTCCACCTGCTAGAGCAGGCTGTTGGGCTCTATCTCGGACCTCCCGTCCATCTGTGCCCCAAGGCCTTGCACCATCCACGGGGGAGCACCAAAGCAGGGAGGGACCTCGCGTGTGCCTTTCAACACGCTTGGGGAATTTCTTCCAAAGAATTAGCAGCAACTCATGCAAAAGAAGTGGCATTTATAAGCTGAATAAGGATGGTCTGCTACATAAGGTCTGCTATCCTCTTCTCCCTTCTGAGGAATGAGACTGCTGTGAGCTTTAGAAGCAGCAGGAGGACCGGAAGTAACTTAACCTCTTAGCATGTGTGTTGCTGATTTCCACAGAGTAGATGTCCCCTCGGAATGTAAGCATACAGTTTTAGGTTAAAATTCTGGAGACCCCCATTCAGACCGGTGCAATGGTCGCAGATGAAGACTCCAAAACGGATATAGACGGGCACGGAGAGCCCACCGAACCACCTTCATACATCAGATACCAGCTTCATTCAACGGAAGCCTTTTGCACACCACTGAGACCACAACATTCAAAGATCCACGGGCTCACCGCAAACCAAAGAAAAAGATGTCGAAAATGTATAAATACACATTTTGGGGAAATGTGTATTTGTTTACTAGGTCTTAGGGAAGGTGAGGAGAGAAGGGGGAAATAATGAAAGTCTGCCATCCATTCAGTAGAGATGGCCAGAGGGAGCATCCACAATGCACGGAGAGGGGAGAGAGAAGAGAAGCTTGGGTGGGCGGGCGTGCAGCTGGAATGCGGTCTATGTGAATCCGTTTGATTTTTCTTACGGGATGTGCCTCGGTCAATGATGAACTGTTAACATGCTACACAGGGGTGGAGTGCTGAGTAAGAAAAAGTCTTTCAGTAACTATCGGTGGGATTATGAGTCAAAGCAAAAACATGAAAGGCTGCCAAACTGCGCAAAAGGAGGGGAAAAGGGGCTGAAAATGCTGAACTGAAGGAAAGAAAAGGTTGTTAATCATCAAAAAAATTTTAAAAAACTAACCAGATGTTGGACCGCCAAATATTTTGTAATCTGGTGTAGTTGAAGTAGGCAAAATTTCTAAAAGAATTAAAGGAACAAGTAATCAGTAAAAAGTAACCAAAAGAAAGCAAAAATTTATGAATTCCAATTAACTAAAAAAGTCAAAAGAAAAGACTATAAATTAAAAGATTAACCTACTGGTTAGACTACCTTTCTCTAGATTTTCTACAAAATTGTAAATGGCAAAGGAAAAAAAAAAAGTAAGATTCTTCTCTAACACATCCCCATGACCAAACAGCTCAGCTTTTGCGAAGTTTAAGTTAAATGCTAGGTGGTATGTGTCCTGAGTCATTAAAAGGCTGATTGTAAAATAATGTTCACGTGCAAATGTGGTCAAAAAGAACTGCCAGAAGGGGAAGGAAGATCTGGGCTTACCATGGCAGTCCCCTAGGTGGGCTGTGTTGCCGTATTCTGTGTCTTGTTCATATCCCCCAGCGCTGTAGTTATGGAAAGCAAAGAAGTCTTCGGTTAACAGCCTTCATAGGGACACAAATGACAACCAGAGCAGAACCAAGAACACAGACCGATTAGTAAAATGGGCAGAGAGGAAAAAAATGGACATTTCAACACAGCTTGCTAAAATGAGTATTTCTTTTATTCAACATCTGGCCACTAGAATGTTTAAGAGAGGAGAGAGAATCGTTTATTCTCTCCACCCAGTTCCCTCAGGTTTTTATCCTCTCTACAATCTCCCTTCCTTATTACAGCCCCAGATTTTTTTTTCCTTTCTTTTCTTTTCTTTTTCCTTTTCTCTTCTTTTCTTTTCTCTTTTCTTTTTTACTACTCCCACATCAAAAAAAGAAAAGAGAGGAAGAAAAGAACAAAAGTAGTACTACTGGCATCGTTCTAAAATGTCTAGCTTTAGAGACCCAGAGAAGACAGAGGCAGGTTTCAGAAGGTCCTGGCTGACGTGACAGGACATACTTACAGCATCCCTGGGGTCACTCTGCCACAGGCTCCTTGGCTTAACCAGCCACAGTACGGGTCCCGAGATGCAACACAAGACCTGTATAAAACCAAACAGAACAGAGCTTGGATTATCTCATCATCAAAGTTCACGGCGCTGCAAGACCCACGGTAAGGAAAGAAACATCAGCTTACTTTTTACAGGATCCATAACGCTCACAGCGACTGAGGGGGAGGCGAATCACACAGCTGGAGAACGCCACGTACACAGCATGATGGTCTTTATCTAACTGTAATGAGATGACCTTTCTGTCCTCCTCATTCTCAGCATTACACCTGTATTTGGGGATAAATTTTGAGGCCACATGTTTAGGAAGTCGAAAGATACACGAAATATACAAGGCAAGTGGGGTTTGGTTTTGCAAAAACTAAGAGCTGGGAGATCCTGAGGGAGATTCTCAGTAGCAAACCAGCGAAGTACATAGTTTGGGAAGTAATAATTCTATGTTTGATCTTCTGCTGCTCTGCACAATTGTTTCAACTTCAGGTTGGACAAAGAGTTTTTTTTTAAAGATTGCTTTCTTGTTCTGGTGACAAAGGGAACTGTGTTTGTGAAGACCACTTTAGACCACAGAGAAGAAAAAGAACAGTGTTTCAGTGCACTTAAATCTTGCTGTGCTAGATGTTTCTGATCTCTCTTTAGTCTCCTTTGCTCCATTCTTGTTTGTTTTAATGGTCCAGTTATCTTTTATGTCAGTGGTTGGAAGAACTGTATCGCGAGCTTGTGCTTATGCATACTTGGAACCAATTGTCTGCTGCAGGCAGCAGCAGAAAATAAGCCTGCAGGATATCAGGGGTGGGTGCTAACATGTTCTCATTGCCCAAAGGTGAGAAACGAGGGCCGAATGATTTTTAAACTCATCCACTGCCCACCATCCTAGCCCTAGTGGACTCAGGAAAAAAAAACAAACTCGGGATTTATTTCACTAAGGAAAAAAAAAAAAAAATCCAAAACACGAATATGCCAAACCACTGCTAATTTCTGGGGCTCAAAGGAAACTGCTTGATGAAATACACACCGGAAAGTTTTGAGCCGAGCTGAAAAGGCTTCTCATAAAATATACCTACTTTGCGTGGTTGTATGCTTCAATCTCTTCCAGTAACACGCTGTCATTCAAAGAGAAAGGACTGGTCTTTGCCAAAACTTTAAGTACCACGCCAGCTTCAGAGCCAACAAAGATGACTGTGTAGTTCTGGTGGGGCCCAGCAGTGTGGTCCACAGCAATGGCCGTCAATCTGTACCTGCAGGGGGAGGAAGGCCAAGTCGGGGGGGAGGCCGACGGGAAGAGGAGGTGTTAGAGGGGAGCGGGCTGCTGGTCCCAGCAGTCTCACCTGATCTGGGTCTTGGTGAACCAGGGCTCCTCAGCAATGGGTGGGACGGCAGAGTCCATCAGCGGGTGGGATTTGATGAATGCCAGGGTCTCGTCAGGGAAATCGATGGAGGTTTTATAAGCTTCGGCTAGGCCATGCTTTGCACAACAGCCAGGCCTGAAAGGAAAACAGTGTGTTTTTTCCCCTCACAAACTGTATCTAAGGGTAAGTGTCCATTCTGAAAGAAGAGGCCAAGAAAGAAAGGAGAATGAGCAAAACCAGAGGCGCAGGGCTCTCTCCCTGCACTCAGCAGGCTCTCCACATTCACCCCCACAGGGTTCTGTAGACTGGCTCTGTCTGCAGTGCCCCTGCCGCCCACCAGGGACCCCTTCCTGGCACAGGTGGTTGGCCCCCCTGCTCTCTGAGGATGGATGCTTCCAGGGACCAGAAGGTTTTGTTAAAAACAAAAATCACTTTCTGCCTTTTTTTTTCTTTACCTTGGCTTTGGTACTTTGTCTTCGGGGACTGCTGTCCACACAGAATCTGGGGTTTTCTGTTCTTTAAACCGTCCTCTGAAGACTTTTTCAATGTCATCTATGCTAAATGCACACACTGCAGATCCAGGAATGCTGCAAAGGGGGACAGCATCAGGGAAAAGCATCAGGCAAAGGAGGCCTGCTCCTGGGTCCCAGAAGCAAGCACAGAACAGCTTGAGAAGTGCCAGGGCTCTGTTCTCACCTGTTGAGCTGTGTGGTGAACACCCCGACCACAGTGGGGATGCCATTGATTTGTATGATGTCTGTAATGGACTGCAGAACATCAAAGTAGAAAAAGGAATCTCCAGGGATAGAGCAGTTAAGCCGAGCCTTCAGAAATGAGGTCCAGTGTTTCTCCAGGACCCGCTGGGAGCCACCCATGTCATTTTTACAGATGCGGGCCACACGGGAATACACGGCCTGCCCAGGGGAGGAAAGCAAAGCCACAGGGTTATGTGCAGGGAGGGGGAATGGAAATGAAAAGATATTATTTAAGGGAGGGACCAAAAAAGTGCTAAAGATATGACTAGCTCAAAATAATCTAGCAATCTTCTCTCTAGGGATTTGTCCGGTAAGAATGTAAACTAGATTTACCTGGGAGAGAAGAGGGTCATTTTCCTGTTCTGCCAGACGAGCCCCCCAAGAAGGGAGCTGTCGGACTGGTTAGGGGAATGCAAACTATCTCCGTAGTTTGGCTCCTATTCTGTGGCTTCTATCGTTAATGCCATGTGCCATCCTTAAACTTGGCAAAACGAGGCTGTGATGCCTTAAAATTATACGGGCTTTTCCTGAAGCACTCAAAATTGAATAGGGGCTCTACTTTCCATCCTGCCTTTTGGTGCTGAGAAAGAATGAACGTTCAACAGATTTCTAAAGTGTTAAGAAAGCATCCAGAGCTCAAGGGCGCCTGCAGAACACTCTGTAGTGACAGAAAAAAATGAAACCTTCTCCAGGCCCAAGGCTGCTCTTCTCACTCTGGCCATTGTTCAGGTGTTTTCCAACAATTATTCTCATGATAAGCAATTCACTTCTCTGCACTCGGCCCTGAATGCACCGAGTGCTAGAAAACATGCAAAGAGGGGGCGCCTGGGTGACTCGGTGGGTTAAAGCCTCTGCCTTCGGCTCAGGTCCTGATCCCGGGGTCCTGGGATCAAGCCCCGCATCGGGCTCTCTGCTCGGCAGGGAGCCTGCTTCCCCTTTCTCTCTCTGCCTGCCTCTGCCTACTTGTGATCTCTGTCTGTCAAATAAATAAATAAAATCTTAAAAAAAAAAAACAAACATGCAAAGAGCATAACTCTACCAAAGCGGGCTCGATTCCATGCAGTACAAGTCCAGAATTCAAGTCAAGTGCATATACTTGCCTTGCCTAAATTGTTATGTTCTACAGCAATTTCTCGAAAGAAGAAATAGACATAGTTTCCATATTCTATGGCATGAAGAAAATGTGGCTCTGAAAGAAAAATCGAAAACAAACTGGTTCCTAAAGGAGAATTCAATTAGCACAAGACCCCGGCTGCTAGCATGACTGACGGACGTGGCACATCTACAAGCCAGTGAGAACTCGAATACACCAACACGCTCAAGGAGTCCGAATATGGGTGTGTTGAAGCTTCAAGGAACCCACAGTCTTTCATGTCAGCTAATGGACTGTAAAAAGCCTAGGGGAACTGAACTACAGCAGAGGTCTGTGTTTCAACAGATTTATTCATTAACCTCTTTAACTAGAGAAGAGAACTTCTTACACTGAGAATAAAAAATCTTGGTATCTAGACGCCAAAGAACGAAATGTCTCTGCGGAGATGAACTGATCGATTCTCAGTGTTAGTTCTGTAGGATGGTAGATGGGAGTGGACGAGGGACGTTATGTGTATTCAGAGGTAGGCAAACTGGCACCCAGAAATGAGGTCTTTCTTTTTTGAAGTCAACCAGGATAAACTCATAGATGAATCTATTTTCCTGATATGGCTGCTAATTTCCTCTTTCCTTGTCAACGCTCCTGCTTACAACCAAACCAACTTGTACTTGCTCTAAATAAACAATATAAAGTCATGCACTGAGTTTCCTAATGCCGTGGCTCCTGTTCCCCCTTGGCCATCCCACTACCCTTGGCAATCCCACAACGCTGCTTTTCAAGAGTACCTTTTATCCACTTGGAATCATATTTTATTGTACGAAGGGCAGATCCATCACCCATGCTTCGATAAATAACGGCATCACTGGCCAGGAAGTCAGCCACTGTGGCAGAATATAGCTTCCCATCTGAAACCAGAGTTATAATTTGGGTAAAATAATCGTAATTATCCTGTAGTGTGTTATCCTATGCAGTGTGTTGTACCTTTTGGAGTTCTGGCACCTGTCATCTCTATATACACAAATACACCTAGACCTGGATGCTGATGGTCAACCTGGGACAGGTTGCCCCATGGTATCCCCACCTCATTTTGCAGGTTAAGGATCTGAGTATCAAAAAGTTAAGCAACTTATTCAGGGTCATTGACCTAGTTAACAACAAGGCCAAGTGTCAGAATACTCATCGTATGCTCACTTTAAAATCCTCTTTTTTGGAAATTTTTTCCCTAGCTCCTACACTGTGAAAACACCTCTATAAGGTAGCTACCCCAGTTATGAGGTTTTCTCTTCCTTTAAATTTCCTTTTACCTTCAATGTCATTAATCACTTATATTCATTACACTAAAGGATCTTACCAGCAAAAAGGGCAACATTGGTTTGTCTGGCATCGAATGGGCATCTTGCCAGGCCACTAATTTCCTCCCCGTCATACTCTAAGGTATTCAACTATAAAAGAAAAATAAATAGCTGGTGTCACATCTGTTCAATGTACCTGTTTGAAGGCAATACTGCTTTATTTGTACTGAAATGCTATTTGAAGAATTTTGTCTTTATTCTTCCATTAGAGATAAATGGGTTATAGCAGAGAGGATTCAACTCTAACAGCATGACAGTGAGGGAGGAAAAAAAAGTTGATAAAAAAAGCACACCATATGAAATATACTCACCCTATAGTATCTGCACATGGGATTAAATGCATTGGTACCACAGACAAAAACCATCTCGTCGTTTCTTGGAACAAATACTTTAATAAAGTTGTGGCATTCGTCCTAAAGAAAGTAATAATTAAGTTACTGTTAGACATTCCATACGCTGACATTGTGGGTTCAAGCCTCCCTAAAGGCTGACTCTGGCAGATGACTCATCTGTTCTACTTACTTTATGTTTGCCTTTCATAGCACAGTTTTCTCGGTCCTGTTGTCTTGACCGCCATGTCAGTTTCTGTATTAATCAAGCAAAACCAAAGTTTGTATTTCAACCAAAAAATTGGGGAGGGGAGGGAGACGTTACCCAAGTTCTGAGGGAATGCAAATAAATTTCACTTGCTCACCTTGCTCGGTATTACTTCTGTTTGGGGGATTTCATTCAAGTTTACTGTATAAACCTGATCCCTGTTGGAAACAAGGCAGTAAGTCAAATCATGTGAATGCATAAACATGTTAAGCTGCCGCTTCTTGTTTTATTTTTTACAGATCTGCCTTTATTGTATTTTGGAGATCATTTGGATCTTCTCTGTCTCCAACAAAGTCAACAAAGAGGACTTTCTCATTAGTGAGATGCTTTTATATATCACTGTGGTTAGGGAGCAAAGAAAGCCCTTCTCTTCAGGCATGGGTCAAATAGCTACTGGTATTAGCATAGGCATACTTCTAATATTTGCTTGAATAATTCCAAGTTAAAAAAGAATAAAGAAAGATTTTCCCCCCTGCTGCTTTAGGAATAAAAAATGGTGTATGATTTCTTGATAGCAATAATAAAATAGCACCACTGAAGGCTTTAGCCCTGTATTTTGTCCCTAGTACACAACACTGACTCTTCTCCGTGAATATTTTTGGCCACTTGCAATTTTTGATCACAATCACATATTAGTTTTTCATGAACTAGACACATTAATGCAAGCAGCACAAGAGAAAAGAATTTTAATCTAATAAACCAATGCGAGGAAAATTACCTGCCAGCAATATAAAGTGTGTCTCGAATTTTCAACATCAGCTGAAAGTCCAGCCTATGCTGGGATTCATTGCCTGAAGGGCGTCCTCTAAAAACCGGATATTGCCTTGAATCTGCAAGTAAAAATGGGCTAAACCATCAGTCAGGATTATGGAGCTGAAGAATCAATATACAGCATTGATTAGCTGTATATACTAGTTGTAGAAGGGTTTTAACTAAATTCCTCTCTTAAGGTCTTGAATATAAATGAATAAAAGATGGTGAATGTTAGGAAATGGTCTTTTCCTTTTAACAGAAAATATATAACCTATACATGGGTTGCTTTAGGAAAGCAACCAACAGAGCTGCCCCATTTGCTCCAAACACTAAGAAATGACTCTAGATCCATTAATATGCAAAAACAGTTTTAAGACATATAAAACTCTCTTTCTAAAAACAAATGCATTTATTTTTTTTTAATTTTTTAATTTTTTTATAAACATATTTTTATCTCCAGGGGTACATGTCTGTGAATCGCCAGGTTTACACACTTCACAGCACTCACCATAGCACATACCCTCCCCAATGTCCATTATCCCACCCCCCTTTCCCGACCCCCTCCCCCCAGCAACCCTCAGTTTGTTTTGTGAGATTAAGAGTCACTTATGGTTTGTCTCCCTCCCAATCCCATCTTGTAAAAACAAATGCATTTAGAGGATCAAAACCCCAAACAGCTCCCTTCTCAGAAAAGGAGAATGTTCTTTAGATTACTTACAGTGATAATCAACAGTATTGAGGGGTTTGTCATCTTCAGGAAAGCTGACTGCCCTCAGCTGGGAAATCATCAGGAGAAGCATGTAAGCACAAGGCAGGAAGAACCTCATGGTGGGCCAAGATGAAGTTGGAGCTGCCCCTCCTCAGAAATCCCACTCAGCTACCTGGAGAGCAGAAACAATTTGGAAAGGTGTCTCTGATGTGATGCAACTTGCTCATCTGTAATCAGTTCAATTTTCACCACGAGCTCTCTCCAGGGCCCTGCCCCCATAGGGAGCCCTGGCAGCGGGGGGTGAGGCATCTCTGAAAACACAGGCCGAAGATGGCAACGTGCCAGGCCTGATGGAAGCATCTGGTGAGCATACTGAAGTTGTAGGCACATTTGCAAGAGTTTTTGAGGTAACTATGTATGTCATCCCAGCAAGATCACCAGAACCACAAATGGAAATGCTGGCTGCTGACTTGGCATGAAGATGGGCTAAGTTGGGATTAGAATTTTAATTAAACTCCAATCTGCTTCCCTTCCCCCAGCCTGAAATACACCCAGTACAGCTTGTCTCTGCAACCCCTCCCATAAAATGCCCAAGCTGTCTCACAAATATCCAGGGAGCTGATGGTCCCGTCACCCTCATCAGATCCTTGCTAAAGGCATTGCCAAATGCCAAACTCCCAGCATTACTCAAGCCTTAGCCCTAAATTCGTAAGCAGAACAGTTCCCTTGGCGTACTAACACCAACATGGAAGCAAGGACATGAATGACATTGAGTCAGGGTGAAAGGAGGATGAAAAGAAATGAAATGATTTCACGATCTATCAATTAAGCAGGACAGGATTAAAGCAGCACAGCTGACACCAGACCACTGGGGAAGTCTCCTTTTTTACATAAAACCATTTGGACACAAACCAATACCCTTAACGTGCCTGTCCTCTTAGCTTTATTGAACTTTAGAACCATAGGGGGCCTTAGGGACCATCTAGTCCAACCCCCTCACTTTTCAGATGAGAAAACCATGGGCTGGAAAAATTAAGGGACTCACTGAATTTCAGGGGGCTCTTTCGAGCACAATCAGGGTATAGACTTACATCACCTGAGTCTCCGTCTGGTCTCTTTTCATCAAATTAAATGAGGAAACTTAAGTGACTGTTGTTTTTTTTTTCCTTCAAAAATATAGTATTACGAAAAATCTTTTTGGGCTAATGAATATATTCATTATCTTTACTGAAGTGATGCTTCACAGGTGTATGCATATGTTACATTTTACTGAACTGTACATTTACAATGTGCAATATATTGTATGGCAGCCTCTCAGCAAAGCCCATGGCATTAATTGCATATTATCCATCAAAAATATTTTTTAAAAAATCTTTAGCTGTTATTAATTTATTAAAAAAGAAAATTAGGGCTCTGCTGGGCCAACGGGATGGCTTTTTCGAAACTGCAAATGCTCTGCTTTGCAACAGTACTACCCCATCCCAGCCACAATGATCACCTACAGCTACTATACCGAACAGTATAGCAGTTAGCTTTATCTCCATTCTCATCTACCTAAGAACGTTAGGAGAGATCATGAGAATCACTTCAAATTCTGGGTCAGTCCAACCACTAAACTGGGTACTCACTATGCCTCTTTTGTCTTCTTCATGTCAAACATACAGAAGCACAGGCATGTAAGCTATGCAATGCTCTCAGTCTTTCTAACTAAAGTAGAAGGCAAGTATATGGGACTTTTAGAATCCTTGGTTTGCAAAAGAGACAACAATCTTGCAGTACATTTTTTTTTCTTAATGGAGGATTAATCCAGCCGTAAGTTAACACATCAAAAATGCCCTGTTAAAAGCATGGTGGAGTGGGACCTGTGGCTATATCGTTTTGTACTCAAGTCGAAAGAGGGTGGATGTTGGCAGTAGTCTGATCTGGGCTTGGTTGGAACTCCATAATTACTAGCTGACTGACCTAAGGAAGCTTCTTCTGTTTCTCTGAGAGTTCATTTCTTTATCTATAATATGGGGATAATACCACCTTATCCACTGGGTGAAAAGGAAGTAAATGTCTGGCTCCCATAAATTCTGAGCAAAGTTAGTCCTCCTCACCCATTCCCTATTGAACACCATGCACATGACCTTGACCTAAGAATCCAACCAGAGTCTGGGAAAAAGATGTTCTAAAATATTAAATCTATTTGGCCATTTCCCCTACACAAACAGAGAGTTATTTTAAGTTATTTTAAGATACAAAGGGATTATTTTTAGAATAATTTTTACAACTTGAGCTTATTTATCAAACCTGGAAAAGAAGGTGAAAAAAACAACTACTGTCAATCTGAAAATCCTATAATGCAACAACTGTAATGATTTGGTTCTAGTCTTCTTGTCACGTGCACATATTCTCAATGATGACAAGGTGACCTCTTTTAACGTATGACTTCTCCTAAAGCAGAGTCCTCCTGTCTCACTTTTCCAGCATGCTTCCATGTTTCACCATTTATACAGATCCTGGAAAGTTGAAGTAGTATAAACACATGGAAATGTTGCTGTAAGAACAACATTCTGCTATGACATCATTTCCAAAGTTCATCTTCTGAATGGAAAGTCACTGGGTGTTTCTGCTGGGTGTCAGGAGGAAAAAAAATCAGGAGTACCCATTGATCTTAAAGAAATTAGAAACATCTGTGGGAAAACAAGAGGCAGACAGTTCTGTGAATCTTTCTCTACCATGACAGGTAACTGAATGGTTCACATCATGCAGGGAGAACCTTGATGTTCCAGACAGCAGGACAGGGAGGGGCCCTCACCAGGAAGGGTGTCTCTCACATCTGTGATTCCAGCATTGAGGGTAAGGATGAAGTCACGGCTGACTCACTGGCAAGCACCAAGTTGCTGGCTGAGCTATCATTTCCTATAACTCACTCAACTCATCTGACACTGCAGAAGGCAATTTCTCCTCATACCCCTCCTCCACCCATCCCATCCTCTAAAAATAAAGCTCCACCACTAATTGCTTCCTGTCCCTGAATAAAGCTTTATTTAAAAAAAAAAAATCACTTTAAGATTTGCCATAGAAATTATAAACGGAAGTAGTTAATGTAAAATATATATATATATCAAAGTAAGACTGAGTCGGGAAGGGAAGGATCTAGAAATACCTGTGAGAAATGAACCAGGGAGATTTATTTGCATATAAACCCCTCAGACTACCTGGCTTTTACCTTATTTAAGGAAATATCTCAGAATTCCGGGGCTCAGTAAAATTGTGAGACTAGTTATGCTGTTATGTGAGGCTAGTTATGTTCTCCTTCAGAACAAGTGAAGAGGTAGGACAAAATATTGGAAGAGAATATAGACCTTGGGGTTTGAAAAGTCTGTTTCAAACTTGCTTGTGCCATTTACTTCCTAGCTCTGGGACCTTATTTTAGACTTAACCTCTTAAAGCCTTAGTTTCCTTAAGTGTAAATTAGGAAAATTGCCATTACCATCTCCTAGGTTCTTCGGAGGATCAAATGAGACAACCTATCTAAAACACCTAACATAGAGCCTGGCCTGTAGTAAATGCCTAGTAAATTTTAGTGAGTATTATTATGACTATTATTGTTACATCTTATTGGGCAAAAATGACCCCAGAAAGGGAAAGAAATGTTTATTACTATTTTATCATGTACAACCATTCACAAAACCATTTATGAATACCATCCTAACAATGATATGGGGTGTTCTTAGAGGATTATGATACAGTTTCACAGGGGCCCCTGGGTGGCTCAGTCATTAAGTGTCTGCCTGTGGCTCAGGTCATGATCCCAGGGTCCTGGGATCGAGCCCCGCATCAGGCCCCCTGCTTAGCGGGAAGCCTGCTTCTCCATCTCCAGCTCCCCTGAGCTTGTGTTCCCTCTCTCGCTGTGTCTCTCTCTGACAAATGAATAAATAAAATCTGAAAAAAATTTAAAAAAAAGATCCAGTGTCACAGACATAGATGCTTCTGAGGAGGAGGAAACCACCTTCTCATGTGTAAGGGTATCGTAAAGATCATGCCTAAATGAGATTTTTTTTCCTTTCAGCTAGAGAAGGGGGGAAACAGAGTAAAAGCAGTTCAGAGCTGCCAAGATAGCAAGGGTTTGAGTGGCAGAATCCTTGAGAGAAGGGAGGGTGCCAGGAAATGAGCTCCACACTTGGCACTTGATTTCATATTATGGGATTTGTTAATTCTTTTTTTTTTTTTTAATTTGAGAGAAAGAGAGAGAGATAGTGAGGCGAGGGCCAGAGGGAGAGACTCTTCAAGTAGATTCCCTGCTGAGCACAGAACCTGATGCCGGGGCTTGATCTCAAGACTCTGAAATCATGACCTGAGCTAAGAAGAGTTGGACACTTAAACAACTGAGCCACCAGGTGCCCCAGGATTTGCTAATTCATAAGCTATCTAAAGATGAGAGTGTAGCTATAAAGAAAAGCCAGATTTTTAGCAGTATCGAGTTTACGGCCCACCATGAAGGAGTCCCAATAACTATCTGCAGGCTTTCTTTTGGAGCCCTGAGGGTCTATACCCTAAAGAGAGGGTGCAAACACGAGGTAGACCAAACTGCATAAAATTCCAACTTGGTCTCCAAAAAACTAAGTCCTGGATTGAATAGATGTAATCTCCTCCCACTCTAGCTCCTTGAATAAAATGCAAGGTGAGTCCTCTCTAGAGGAAAATTGTATTATCTGGAGATGCCAGTTTTTTAATACAAAATGCTTGACAGAAATTTCTAGACATTCCAAGAACTAAGACTAAGAGAGAAAGGAAGGCAACAGAAATAGGCCCATAGGTAAGCCAGATTTTAGAATTATGAGATATCAATTTTAAAAAATAATTATTTTGTCCAAGAAAAAAAGGTGACAAAATGAAGAATTTCACCAGAGAACTGGACTCTATTAATAAAGAATTAAATGAAAATTTTACAACCAAAAAAGCACAATCATTAAAGCATTGTAATAGATGTATTTAGCAATGTATTTCTTTTTTTTTTTTTTTTAATTTATTTATTTGTCAGAGAGAGAGAGGGAGAGAGAACAAGTGAGCACAGGCAGACAGAGTGGCAGGCAGAGGCAGAGGGAGAAGCAGGCTCCCTGCAGAGCAAGGAGCCCGATGTGGGACTCGATCCCAGGACGCTGGGATCATGACCTGAGCTGAAGGCAGCCGCTTAACCAACTGAGCCACCCAGGCGTCCCTGTATTTCTTTTTTTTAAAAGCTTTTTTTTAAAAGATTTTATTTATTTATTTGTCAGAGAGATAGAGAGAGCACAGGTAGGCAGAGTGGCAGGCAGAGGCAGAGGGAGAAGCAGGCTCCCTGCAGAGCAAGGAGCCCGATGTGGGACTTGATCCCAGGACGCTGGGATCATGACCTGAGCCGAAGGCAGCCGCTTAACCGACTGAGCCACCCAGGCATCGCTAGCAATGTATTTCTTATAGCTGAAGAGAAGATTAATGAACCAGAAAATGGACTAATAAAAAATATCAAACAGAAGCATGGAGAGCAAAGATGTTGGGAAAAACAGACAAGAGAGTAAGAGACACATAGTATCTTATGAAAACATCTAGCATCGGAGTGCTGGTGAGTGGAGAGAGAGAGAGAGAGAGAGATGTGGACGGAAGCAACATTTGATAAGATAATGGCAGCATTCTTTTTCAAAACTAGCCAAAAACCATAAGTCTCACATTCATGAAACTAGAACTTCTAAATACAAAGAAAAACATACTTAAACACATCATAGTCAAGATGCTGAACACAAAGGAAAAAAAATACGTTAAAAGCTAAAAGGTATTTTACCTTCAAAGAAGCAAGGATAATACTGACAGCTGACTTATGAATAGAAATGATGGAATCCAATAGACCATAGAATGACATTTTTAGAGTGCTGAAAAAAAGTAAATTCTCAGGCAAGAGTTCTATTACCAGTGAAAATATTCTTCAAAAATGAAGGCAAAATAAAGACATTTTAGACAGATAAAAGCCAAGAGATTTGTTGTTGTCAGCAAATCAGACTAAAAGAAATACTGAAAGGGAGTTCTTTAAGCAGGATAATGTATAGGGTTTGTTAATGGAAGTTCTTTTAATAGTTATAGAATAGTGGCCAAATGCAAAATTAATGAATCCCAGATAAATAAATTGGTATAGAGCCTTTTTCTCCTTGAAAATTATATTAGTGCAAAGGAAATGAGAATTCAGAAGTTGAGCAGGCCTCCTTTATCCCCAGTACAAAGAACCCAGAAAGATACCATACTGATTTTAAAGCTCTGGCTATCTTCTGGGGATGCCACTTCTAGAAGAGGAGCTGTTCAGACTCTCCTACGGCATATACCTCGGGATCTGAAAGTGGCATTGGTTTCTCCCACTTTCCCAATTACTCCTCTAGATCTTGGAACTTCATGCTCTTCAAACTAAATCTTTCTATTTGAGGTCCTACCTCTCCTCTTTGCTTTTTAGCTGGTAATGTCCTAGTCACTTTCTCTAAGAAAGACTTTTCAAAGACTTCAGTAGACCCAGTCTTTGGTTCCATTCTGGCACTTGTCATCAGCTTTATTAGCTTCTTTACCTCAAAACTCATAAAGTCAAGGACTGTATGCTTTGCTCTCAATCTCTTGACCTTCCAGTTTGCTTGTCTGACTGCTCCTTCTCATCAGGGCCATCTCCTAACTGATCTCATTTCTTCTAATTTATTAGGCTTCCTCAATCTTGACATATCACTTTACCCATCTTAGATGTAACAGTCAATAGTCACTCATTGCAATAATACTTTAGCCTATATTCGAGACTCCTTCATCATTTGTATCCTTATCAGCCCCTCTTGTAAAGTTCTTGGATGGACTCAACACTTCACCTTCTATACCTGTCCTAGAGCAGTTGAGCCCCAGTGAAAACACCCACACTCTGGGACAATGTGGTAGTAACATCACAGAATTCTTGGGCAATGACTACAAGTAGCACTATAATCTGTGGGGATACTGTTTCTCTACCAGGTCTGCCCACTCCCCAAATGAATAAGTTTAAATTTTCCTATTCTCTTCAAAGCCCTCAGCTGAGCCTTCTCCTCACTCCACTACATTCTTCCCTGCTGCCCCATAGGTACTTCACTCAGAAAGTAAAAGCCATGAGATAGGAACTTCCTCAATTCCTCCCTCCCCTTCCCATTACCAGTCAAATTCATTGCCTCTTCATCTAGTGTTTCTTCCTTCTGTCCTGTTTTAAGAGAAGTTTTCACCCCCCAAGTCTTCTCCATGTGCTTTAAACCCAACCCTTTCTCTCTTTCCTAGAAGAGAAAAACATGGAATATGTTTTTCTCTCTCTCTGGTATAGTCTCTTAATTTTTTATTATTAAATACTATCCATTAGCACTTAACTTGTCTAGGCTTCTCTTCTCATCTAAAAGAGAGAGAGAGAGAGAGAGAGAGAGAAAGAAAGAAAGAAAACAGAAAAAAGAAAAAGCTCCTGTGACCCCAGATCCTTCTCTAGCTACCACCTACCTCTTTCCTTCCATTCACAGATACTTAAAGTTATATATTCTCACTGCTGTCATTTCTTCACCTCCCACTCATTCTTCTACTTCCTCTGTTCTAGCTACTCTCTTAATAACACCTTTCAGTAAAGACATGATGACCTGAAGGTAGCTAAATGCAATGGATGCTTCCAGCCCTCATATAATTACCCAGTACCTTTAGACACAGTTGACTGTTCATAGCTTTTCAAAACACCACCATTCCCTGCCTTCCTTTATATCGCATTCTTTTGACCTCTTACCTATTCTGCCTGCCCCTTGTTTGTCTTTCAATCATGTCTAAATGCAATAAGCATTATCTTTCAGAATATAAAGCTTATCATATATTCTCACAATCCTCCAGTAACTTTCTATTACTCTTTGGAGAAAGCCATGATCTTTGCAATGGGGCCATTAAGACTACCGTGTTCTGAGTCCTGTCTCTATCTCCAGTGTTATTTGAGACTGTCTCCTTCTTTACTTGTGCTTCTACCACGCTGGCCCCGTGTCTGGCCATGGGCTGTGTCATTCCACCTACTTGCATCAAGCCTTTGTTCCTACTTTCACTCTGTATGTCCCTTCTTGCCTCCCATCCTTGGCCTAGTTAAGTCTTCCTAATATTTTTTAGAGCCTAGGGAAGCTTCTTCTCAGTGCCTTGGGATAAACATGTCTCACAGTTGTCTACACTTGAGACAACTGCAAATGAACAACAAATGAAAGGCGAAACAAAACTAACCATAGGGTCTTGAATCACCACAAGTTCTACTGAATCTCTCAGGGCAAGATTAGCCTTTCAGAATCCTGTCTAATCTAGATTTATTTAATACTGTTAAATAAATAAATAACTATAACAAAAGGCAGCAGACCCAGGGAACTCTAGGTTCTACTCCCAAATAGCATTCTTTTAGTTGAGTGTGCTGTGAACTAAAGGAAAGAATGGGATGGAACCAGAGCTGTACTGTAAAGGGCACCATTCATTCTATAGTCTATGAACTTCCAGGGGACACTATTCACAATGTAGTCCATGAGAAAGAACGAATGATGGCTCCTGGATTTATAGGAATTATAGGTCTGCTGCCTAACAGCCCCACAGGACAGAATGGAAAGGGAGCAGTGGGTTTAGGTAGATTGAAAAAGAGCAGAGAGAAGCAAGTTAATTGTTATTCTTTGGAACCTACCAAGACTCAGAAGGTTATAATTGAAGGTCAATTACAAAAGGTTCATGTTTATGTAACATTTATATGTCTGGATTCTAGGCAATATGTTCTGTGTAGGGATGTAGATTTTAATAACTGCTCAACATTAGTATTTAATCAGAATGATATGACAACCAGGCTGACATCATAGCTTTTAAATATAAGAAGATGAGAGGAAGAGAAGATGAACCACTAGTAGTTCCAGAAGATCTTTAAGCAGAGTTGAGGTGGGTATTCTGGGCCCTTCTGAGGAGCTGATAGCTCCCTGCATCCAGGCTCTCCAAGTGACTCCTGACCAATGGGATCTCTTGGAAGAGCACCAACTGTCTTGTTTATGGACTCTCTAGTGCTACCCCACCCATGCCCACCTAATCCTCTCCTTCACACAGGCTTGGGGACCAGGTACCATGTATGAACAAACGTATCCTTTCTTAATTCTGGGCCAGGAAGAGGTGGCTGAAAGGCCCTTGAATCTGAGACCCTTCTGTCCTCTGGGTACTTGGGTATGAAGATATAGGAAAGGGCTTTGAGCATTGTCATGTTAATGACACTTTATAATCAACCACCTAAAACACTGCCCTATGGCTTGTCAAGGAAATGATGAATCAGCTCTCTGACTCACCCTCCACACAGCTGAGTTCCTGATGACACATCAGAATCTGGAAGGATGTGCATCTTCAAGGAGCAGAGAAGAACCCTTGTGGGGACCTGGCACCTTGGAATAAAGAACACATCAGGGATTCTTCTCCCACTGGCACTGGCAGCAGGAGAAGAAAGGGACCAGGAACCAGGAGATTTAGGAACACAGACTTGCTATGTGATCCCCAATAAGTCTCTGGCTTGAGTTCATGTAATAAAAGCGGAGGTGGGCAGTTGGCTGGAAGTGTAGGAACACCTCTTTCCCTAAGAGTCCATGATCTTCTGGGGGCTGGAGGAGAGAGGGCAGCTGCTCCTACCTACTCAGACAAACATCCTGGTGTAATCCCCATTGCTCCACAGGTTCTTTCACCTCAATATGTGAGCATCTCAAGTGACTCCCATCACAGACACACAGTATTTCCCCTGTTCCCAAGATTTCCCGTGTTAGCTCCCTCTCACCTCCTCCACCGACTTTCTCTTAAGAGGTTTGAGCCCCTTGTCTCCATTTTCTCACTTTTTATTACATTTTTAACCCACTTCAGTCTAACTCCAACCCTTGCCCACCAACCACCAAATCGCCAAACCCAACTCAACCCTCATTCTAAATCTTTCATCGCCCCAAGGTATTTAAGCATGTTGGTCCCTCCTCAACTCTTAATGTCACTTCTGACTTTCGTAGTAATCCCCTTACTTGTCTAGCTACTCTTCCTCACCAAACTTCTCCAACTTGTCCCAACACACTCACTCTCAGATGTGATTCTTCATGGTTCCACGTGGCTCTTTGGAGATTCATCCACACTACACCCAGCTTCTTCACTAACACCAATTTAATTGATGAATGCCAAATCCATGTGCCCAGCACGTTCCACACTCCTCAGCTGCAGAACCAGCTGTCCAAGTCTCTGCCAAATATTTTGACCTCAGTAAAATATAAGCACTTTAAATTCAGACGGTGCAAACCTGAACTTCATATACTTTGCCTTGACTTGTCCTCTTACTAAATTTCCTACAGAGCATGGGCTCTGGGCTCAATGTGCCTGGGTCCAATTCATGCACTCTCACTTACCAACCATGTGACCTTGGATATATTACTTCATCTCTCAAAGTTGCAAGTTTTCTCACCTAAAATGAGGATAATTACAGCACTTACATCATTACAATGATTCAGCGAAATAATCTACGTAACACATGTAACCAAACCCTTTGCACCTGGTAAGGGTCCAATAATTACAACTACTATTATTGTTGTTGTCATTACTGATATTTTTAATATCCTACTCATTTAAGCCTTACACCTGAGAGTCATCCTAGATTTCTCCCTCTCTATCATTTTCTCCAATTTGTCAGCACACCCTATTTATTTTTCCCTTTATTGCTCTAGAACACATTCTTAACTGGTTTTTGCTCTTGTAGACTTAAGTTCATTCTGCAAAAGCCACTAGAATGATATTTCCAAAGCACAAACAGTATCATTTTTACTTTCTTGTCTAAAAACAATTCAATGGTTCCTAAAGGCCTGATGCTAAAACACAAATTCATTTTCAAGATTTACAAGGTTCTCCACAATCTAATTCTTGCCAGATTCTGTTTCATCTACCAATACTTTTCCACTTTGATCCCAAAGCAGTGTCTCCTGCAAACACTATTCTCTCTGAGACACCCTTCTTGGAAACTATTTATTAACTCAAAATGTCCCTGGCCTTTTCTATTCCTCCCCTCAACCCTAAATTCCTCTCTTCTGGCCACACTGCTCTCCTAAGGATGGCTAATCGTACTGTACTACCATGTAAATTCTTCTATTACGGAACTTATCGTATCATAGTAATTACTTATTTTCACATTTTCTCTATTAAAGTGGGGTGCTTGAAAGAGAGAGTAGATCTTAGTCATCCTCTATCCCAGCATCAGGCACAGGGACTGGGACCAGGAGGTCTTCAGCCAGTATTTAATGAATATAGGAAGAAGTAGGGTATATGAAAGAGGTTGTACACATGTTGGGACTCGGCTATGGCACAGGTGCCACATGAATCTGTTGCTACCATTTCCGCAAAACCTACAGTCTTGAGACTACAATTGTTCTCCTATGACGTTGGCACACAATCCTTATTAGCCCCCAGTTCGTGAGTTTCCAGGTGCTGCAAAACCAAAAGGTTCTTTACAAATGGCAACAGATGCCCCTTTTCACACTTACCCATCTTTAACAAATTGCTCTTTCATCCAGGAGTGATGGGTAACACGGGCCAAAGGAATACGTGATTTCTGTCACTCCCTCCTGAAATTCCTGTTCATTTTGCAGCTTTCCCAGAACAAAGGAGAGGAAAGCAGAGCTCTTCCTGAGATTAAAGAACAGGGTCTATGGGACTGGCAGGAAGCCTACTTGACTCTCCACTACCTAACAAACAAAAATAAAATAAAAATCAGCCAGCCATTAGGCAGAGATCCTGCAATGGGGAATTCTTTATTTTGGCCGATAGCCTTTTTTCTAGTTAAAAAGTTAAGTAGTGCTAAAGCATAATCAAGCCAGAAATCAGTATGAATACCTTTATAAGACCTTTCCTTTGGGCTAGATTCTGATAGAAGAAAAAAGGAAGGTGGCAGCAGATGCCCCAGAAGGCAGACGCAGGCACTCCATAGGGTACAGAAGCCTGCTGTGTTCTTTATAAATGCTTCGCCTTTATAATCGAGGTCTTCCCCAAAGTCGGGTCAATTTTGTTTATTTTCATTTCATTTTACATGCATGAGGAAAGCTGGCTCTTTTGAAAGTTTTCTGAAAATTAAAGCAGCTCTTATGTAAGGTTTTCAGTTCAAGTCAAATTTTTAAAGCAAAGCACACCGATATCTCCATCAGTAATGCTTCTGGTCAAATTTTAATAATTCAAAAGGGAACTGAACTTAAAAGGAACTGAGCAGGAAGGGACATAAAACAGGATCTAACCTGTCTTTGCCAAATCTGAAGCAAATCAGAAACAGGGATCTCGGAATTTGACCTCTGAGAAGAACCACGGCTCCAGGGAGCCAAATTCTAGTGACAACTTGTCTACAAGTTTTGCTGGTCCATCCGGACTCAAACTGGGTAGGTAACATGTTAAAGGTGAATTGTCCTAGGAACAATCTTCATTTAATGTGAAAACAACACAAGAAAAGAGCAAGAAGATGAGCCCCGTATCTAAGCCAAGAGGATCCACGCAGGTGACAAACACATCAACTTTTTTCTTTTTTTTTTTTTAAGATTTTATTTATTTATTTGACAGAGAGAGATCGCAAGTAGGCAGAGAGGCAGACAGAGAGAGAAGGAGGCAGGCTCCCCGCTGAGCAGAGAGCCCGATGTGGGACTCGATCCCATCACCCTGAGATCATGACCTGAGCCGAAGGCAGAGGCTTTAACCCACTGAGCCACCCAGGCGCCCCCAAACACATCAACTTCTTAAGAGATCAAGAGGAGGATTAGCTTTGTGAAAACCCAAAATATAGGGACCTTCTACAGTTGAAAAAGAAAAAAGAAAATTAGATAGCAGAAGATCATCGTGGCAGATATGAACACAGATAGTGTCTTTTTTTTTTTAAAGATTTTATTTATTTATTTGACAGATCACAAGTAGGCAGAGAGGCAGGCAGAGAGAGGAAGGGAAGCAGGCCCCCTGCTGAGCAGAGAGCCCGATGTGGGGCTCGATCCCAGGACCCTGGGATCATGACCTGAGCTGAAGGCAAAGGCTTAACCCACTGAGCCACCCAGGTGCCCCCAGATTGTGTCTTTTTTTCAGGGAGGACGGCCGGGTTTCCCAGCCTAACTTGGTGACAAGAGAAATTAAAGGCCTCTTCTTTTGTTAGCTTGCATACACGGAGCCCCAGCCAGGCCTGGCTGCTCCCCGTGGGCCTCCAGGAAAGGAACCATTCTAGACAAAGGAAGAGCTCAGGGTTCCAAGGCGTGACTGAGATGCCAAAGGACTCAGCCTGCCTTTGGAATACTGGCTTATTCTACCAGATGACCTGCTGGGGCTGCCATATGGTCTGCGCCTGACATTCTGTTCAGGATAATAGGGCCTGGGTCCATGCCTGGTTCTGCCCTCTGGGTTCGGCTAACACAAGCGGAGCATGTTTGTTCCGATCCCACTGACTGGTCTGATCCCGCCACTACGGAGTCCTAGCTTTCCATAACCTCCGTGGCACCTTTTTCAGGTTTTCAAAGAACATGAACAACACCCAGAAAAGGAAAGACTAAGAAGGAGCTACTATTACTATTCCTGGAAGAGAAGAAGCAAATAAATGAAGGGACGTGGGATCTGAGAGTGGCGAAGACAGTGCAGAACCTAGAAGTCCCCAGAGTCCAGGTGACCATCACTGCCAATAACGAGAGCAGTTGCTCAACGTGAAGGAGCTCACGTCTTTCTGTTTTATATTCAGCAAACTGCCTCGCCTCCAGGCGATGTCGTGTCCGAGGGTTTACGGAAGAGTTAAACTCTAACAACCCAGACAAAGAGAAGCAGTCTCTTTGTCACGTTTTTAAAAAGCCAAAAATTCCTGGTTCAAGTCCTATGATTTTCAGTTGCCAAAAATATGGCCTTTGAATTTGCCTTCTGTATTTGAAAAGAGTAATAGTTGCTTGTCTCGGGCAGATGTGGGGAATGATCACTAAGGGTTCAGAAGGACCTAAAGCAGCACCATTATCTGCATTCCATTAGGAAACTCAGTTCCACTTGTTTGGAAGAATGCCTTTTCCCCGTGAAGAGTGCACAGCCTTCTTACTGTTGTTCCAACTTCCTGTGGGGTTATAATGATTTCAAAATACTTTTTTTAAAAAAAAGTGTTTTGTCCTATTGATAGAAAATGAGAGCCCTGGTAAGTTACCTTAGCCCAACAGTCCTGGATTAAAAAAGAAGGCGTTCTCAAGAATGAGAAGAAATGGCCAGAGGGAATTTCATGGCCTTCAAAAGCTCAGGGAGGGCCCAGCCTGGTCTGAGTTCCTCACCTGGGTGGGACTCACCTATAAACCTCCCTCTGTGCTCCGCACCAGAGACCTGGGAGTTTTTGAAACATTTGTGTCCACAGAGGCACACAGTGGACACACGTGTCAATTCCTGATTTTTACTAAATCAACACCCAAAGGGTATGAGGAAAGTGGGGCCCTTCCTTCTCTGAACAGTGGGGCCTGCCCGAAAGTGCAGGGGGGCGGGGGGCGGGAAGCCACACTGGGGTGGGGGAACGTAGACTCTGGAGCCAATATGACTAGGTAGGAGGCCCCGCTTTGCCATTTAACGAGCCATTTGCCCTTGAGCCAGAGGATTAACTACTCTCTGTACCTCAGCTTCTCTGTAAACCTGAATAAGGCCAGCGGCTTTCTCACAGAGTCGCTCGGAGGATTGAATGAGTTACTAAGAGAGCGTACAGAATTCCCCGCACATGTTAGCGATCGGGTGAGTGGCAAGAAGACTGTGCAAGGCTAAAGGCACAACCTTGAGGAAGGGTCATGTGCTTCTAGTGCTAGGTCTGGAGATAATTATGCTTCCCCCATTGTATCACCCTTATCTACATTTACTCTTGCCCGCCTTATGAATCACCTTGGTGGGGGAGGGACGGAGCACTAATCTAACCCCAACATCAAATACACCTGGAGGTAATAGGGAGTTAAGAGGGCGCCTGGGTGGCTCAGTTGTTAAGAGCATGCCTTCAGCCCAGGTCACGATTTCAGGGTCCTGGGATTGAGTCCCGAATCAGGCTCCCTGCTCAGTGGGGAGTCTGCTTCTCTCTCTCCCTCTGCCCCTCTGCCCTGTTTGTGCTCTCTCTCTCTTGCTCTAGCTCAAATAAAAATCTTTTAAAAAATTATTTAAAAAAATAGGAAGAAATCTGGATTCTACCTTCGATTCAGCTTTAGCTCACAGAGGGGCCACGTGAAAGTCGATGCACCTGCCCTGGCTTCAGTTTCCTCCTCTGTATAATGAGAGGGTTGGGCTACAATGTCCTCGGTTTCAAAGGCCTACCCCCCAAGTCATTAGATTTTATGATTTTGAATTTAGTGCCTGGTTTAAGAAGGGCTCTTTACCAAAAGCAAAACGACTCTCAATTCACACTTCTAAATTTTTCCTATAGCACTGATGTTGCCCAGGATACAAAGTGCAAGTACTCCCTCTGATCCCTGAGACCTGGGAGCGTGGTGACCCCTGCCTCTGATCCGGGATCGTATGCCAAACCACAAACGGGGTTCCCAGTACAAAACTGATGTGCTGAACATGGAATGAGTCTCCACTGGCTGTTATGAATCTGAACCTGGCATTGTGATGGTCTCCCAGATGAAATGGCACAGGGTTCTTTTTTTCCCTCCCAATTATGTGGCTTTGGGACGTACTAGCTTTAAGTCGCTGCCTCGAGCTTCACTGGGTCTGGGGATCAGGCGGGGCAAGCCCACCCTTGGGAAGAAGATCCCTTCCCATTTCTTCTTTACATTTGTGATGTGATTATGGGAAACTCAGATCACATACCCCTGGGACGTCTATGTTTCTTCCTCTCTCACTCTGTCCCCACATGTACTTCATAGCTGACAGGTATTTTATTCACATCTGTGTGTGACAGTGACCCCAGTTCTCAGGGATATTCATCCTACACCAGTGGCTGGGCAAGGAGATTTTCACTTTTATAGTGTTCTATACTTTTAAAACAAAATATGCCTTATCTATTTTGGTCCTTAAATGTTTAGGACAGAAATTATTATTATTTTTTAATATTTTATTTATTTATTTGACAGAGAGAGAGATCACAAGTGGGCAGAGAGCCCGATGCAGGGCTCAATCCCAGGACCCTGAGATCATGACCTGAGCCGAAGGCAGAGGCTTAACCCACTGAGCCACTCAGGCGCCCCTAGGACAGAAATTATTATCTCTACTGAATTTCACGTCAGCTTCATGAGGATAGGAGTTACTTCTGTTCTCTCTCTCTCTCTCTTTTTTTTTTTTTTCTAGCAAGAGAGAGGTGAGAAGGGGTAGAGGGAGAGAGAGAATTTCAAGCAGGCTCCCTGCTGAGCACAGAACCCACGGTGGGGCTCGATATCAGGACCCTGAGATCATGTCTGACCAACACCAAGTCAGACACCTAACCAACTGAGCCATCCAGGGGCCCCTCTTGGCTCTATCTGGTACCAGATACCCACTTAGAGAATGTTTGCTGAGTTAGTGAATGTATCTCCACTATACAGACGAGAAGTTAAAGAACTGCTTGAGGAGAGGCTGTTGAAAAAATGCTTCTGGATCATCTGTCTCCAGGTCTGTTGCTCTTTCTATCACCTTAATGACGAATCTCAGAGAAGCTCAAAATGGATTTGCATAGGCAAAAATAAAATCTATGCTCCACAGCCAACACTCGGCAGCGACCTTACAAATACAAGGCCATCGAGGAACCAGGGGGCAGCATTTGGATAATGCTTCTCTTAGCACCCCATGTTCTGGGTGTATGGATTCCCCTAATTCCCAAAACAAACCTCCTTCTCCTACCTCTCTGCCTTTGTGTATGCTGGGTCTACCTCCTGGGATGTTCTCGTCCTTTCCTCTTCCTTGCTATGGCCAACTCCTAATCAGAAATCATGTTCCACCAAGATCTTCTGCCACCGAAATCTGAGCTCCCCTTTGTCACAGCACACAATACACGACGTTCTAGTTCCTCCTTTTCTCAACTTCCTTTCTCTTCCCCAGCCCCACACTATAGGTTCCTGAGTACAGGGACTGTGGCCTTTACAACCATAAAGAAATTTCTAAAACACTGTTGGTACACAGGGGTTTTACTAGTTGTTGGTTGAATGAATCGTTGTGTGCAACCCTGTATCTTATCAAGAGAAAGAAAAAAGTTGAAGAATCTCCTCAGAGCACGTTTTCCACGGAGAATGAACTGGTAGTAATAGGTCAGCCATGGGCACCAGAAATCAATCCAGGCCAACACAAAATTATGCTGCAGAATGTGTGGAAGGCGTTCTCTCTTGTGGCTGCTGGTGTGACCACAAGAAGACACGGGCTGCTGTTGATGTTGCAGTTGGATGGATGGATACACCAGTGTCATGGTACTCCAGTGATACTGTCTGGTCCATTTCCCACAATGACCAGAGCCTTGGGCCTGAGGCCTCAGATTCCATCCCAGCCACAGGACGCGGAAACACCCTGGGAAGCTACCCAGAAAAGGGTGTTGCTTTACACACAGAGACAGGCTGAATATTGTGGAAAAACGGCTGAGGGGAATTAGCCTAATTACCTCTGGGGGGAAAAGTGTGGCTGGCTTTCCTTTTTTTACCACCTACCCTTACTACAGACTTGCAGCTCCTTGGTAAAAAGCATTATAAAACTAGGGAAGGTGGAGGGTTGGGGGTCTTTTGTATAAAGGACACAGGGACAAAGTGGGATTATAACAGGAGTAAGTAAAGAGCTCTAGCAGGACTTGGGGAAAGAAAACAGGAGGGACCCCTGGTTTTCTTCCCAAGTTGTGTCTATTCCAAGCTGGAGCAGGAGGGAAAGCTGCCTCTTTTGTGCTGCACTTACCGAAGGTTCCAGAGAATTCTCAGGGTGGTGGGAACTCAAGTAGAGGCAGCCATTGACGGCGGCCCAGTGCTCCCCGAGTCGGGGTGGGGGTGCTGTTTTCAGAGACCCTCTAACCCAAAGTTGCCAGGCCCTGAACGCTAGCTGCAGTGAGTCCCTAACACCTTCTGTGCGTCCTTGGTCTCTCTGCGGCACCCAACCTTCCGGGGCAGAGGAGGAAAGAGAGGGCGCTGTGGGGTGGCTGCGGGCTGGGCGGCCAGGGCCCCGCGGGCAGGCGCGCACCACCCTGGCCTCCCCCGCTCTCAGGCCAGCGCCTCGAAGGAGGCGAGGGCACGGCTGCTGACTGCTTCGCCAGGGTTTTTTAAAGGGACAAGCGAGGAAACGGAAGTAAAAATACTCTGTCAATTGCCGAGGTGTTATACAAGCGTGGAGGAGGAGTATTATTATCAGTGCTTTATTTAGTGACGGTTCGCATCAGCACCGCACCCTGACGTCGCTGATGCTTTGCCTCCAACACGCGTGAAGCTTCCTCATCCCACAGACGCGGGCGCTCCCCGAGGTGCCCTCCCCACTGGCCCCCTGCCCTTTACTCCTGCTGTTCTCTGGCTCTGGAAGGCTTTCTTGGGTGAGGCTGCGCTGACTGGCAAGCTCCTGAGTGTGCCTGAGGGCCATCACCCTTTTTCATCTCCCTCTGCCTCCCTTCCCCATCTCAGCCAGGGATTTGCCACGGTGAGGAGCACTGGCCATCTACTTACTCATCTTTCTGATTAGACGGTGAGTTCCTGGAAGGGAGAATCTATGACTTGTTAGTGGGAATCCACTCACAGGCCAGTATGTGAGATGTTTCCGGTGCCCGCTCCTCTAAGAGAGCGAGGTTTGCCGTCAGTCACGTACAAATTTGGTTTACATGCCCCAGCCCCGGAGCTGTGTGTCATCTGCAGATGGACGCTGGAGGCTAGAGAAGAAGAGGTAGGTGATAGTGATCACGACAGGCCATGGGTGAATGGTAAGGCAGCACGAGGCATGGTGCTAAGCACCCCCCTCAGGCTGGTGGTGCGATTTTCCTGAATTTGCAGATGAGCAAATAAAAGAGGCAATCTGCCTTTGGTCCCCAGACTAAACAGTGGGGCTCAAGTCAGCTGGACTCCAACATCTATGGTCATAATCACTATACCAGGAAAAGATAATGCCAAAGAAATGGAAAAGAGAGGGGAAGAGAGGCATTTGTCATTTACTAAGAAAAGAATATCCTATTTTTAGCTTCACTTCATTATTGTTTTAAGATGCAAACAGCACTGTTTCCCCTACATCCCTTCTTCTAGTCTAATGACCTAGCAGGTAATGGCAGCAGACAAATAAAGTTTCTATGACACAGTAAGAAACTAACAGAGGAGTTTCATGCAGAAGAGAGCCAAGATCCTGCCTCCCTAAGTCTCAGGAGTTGGCATCCACCTCTTCCTCCCATCTGCACCTTGAAAGAGGTCAGAGACCTCTTCCCTCCCATCCTTGACTCAGCAGCAAAGGGTTTAAACTGTTTCCAGGGATGACAGGGCAGAGGTGTAGCAGGGACCCGCCCCCAGGGCCAGGGAATCTCTTTGTTCTGATGCTTCTCTGTGGACACAAATTAGGGTGGAAGGCCTGACAGGCCTCTTTGCTCCCAAGTCCTTCAAAACTAAAGAAAGCCTAACTTGGGACCCCCTTCCATTAAATATCTGGTGGGCCAGGCAGAGTAGATATGAGGGGGAAGCATGTTACAAGGTAAGTCTCCACCTCTAGAGAGCATGTCTACCTTTTCTTTTCTTTTCTTTTCTTTTGCTTTCTATCTTTAAGGACTAATAAGAGCAAAGGTGAAGTTCTCACCTACACCTCATCTCAACCCCACAAAATGACTGGAAAAGGACTGTCATTGTGTGGAACCCAAGGGAAGAACAATGGGATGATGGTTCATTTTCATACCCTTCCTGGGAATTAAACACCCTCACACAATTCAGTGAGAAAACAAGATTTCAGAATACTCTGGCTCTGCCACCCACTAGCTGTGTGACCTTGGAAAAACGACTTCACCTTGTATCTGTAAAAAATAGAAGATGATTCCACTTGTCTTAAAGGATTGTTCTGAGGCTTACAGGCTCAATATACAGTAAACCTTTAAAACTGTGCCTGGTGAATAAGAGCAGTAAGTATTAGCCGTTGGTGTGGTTATTGCTGTTAGTATTATTATTAGCATCACTCTGCTTTCTCTCTGCTCTGCCCCATGACCTGCGATAATCTCACCTACTCTAACGATAAACTCTAGAGATTATAGTTCCACATTCTCTCCTGTAATATTCTTTGGAATATTGGACGAAGAAACTAACTTCAAATAATTTCCCTTTTCGTGGCACTAGTAATAGAAAGCCCTAAGTCAACCACTCAGCATTCAGGCAAGATTCTCATAAAGATGGCTGTTGGCACATTAGAAGTTAAGCATTCTGCCAATATAAATGCACCAAATATACCTGAGGTCATTATTCTCGAGGTTCATCACACACTTAAGTTCATCTTTAATATCTATCTTAACAGAAAAGACCCCTGACAACAGATGATTAATAGCACTGAGACCTGGCTTCCTGAAGAAGGCTGGATAATGGACAGAATACTGCTACGTTCCCAGTAGCAGGAAAGTCTGTTCAAGAGATCCTGGACTGAATTCTTTGTGGGAAAGGTAAATGGGGTGAATGGAGAACTCGGTCCTGATGCCTTCTGGAAAGCAGGGGTGGAGGTTAGTGCTACAGTACATCCCAGTCCATGATGTCCCAAGTATCTTGATGTTCAGATTCTCAAAGGGCTAGCAATTCTGTACAGCGATTTAAAAACATGGCACCCAAATATTTTTAGACCATTTGCATTTGGAAGTGGATGTATATATCCTCCCCTTGAATCTAGGATGTGGCTACTTGAATAATGGAATATGGTGGAAGTGATATATCAGTTTCCCAGCCCAGAACTTAATAAATGGGCAACTTCCACTTCCTATTTCTTCAGGCACTTGATGTTGACCCACCCACCATTGTATGAGGAAGCTCAAGCTGCTCATGGAAGAGGCCCCTGTGGAGAGGGATTCAGGCCAGTCCTAGCTGAACTCTCTTCTGACGAGCAACCCTGACCCCCATGTGAGTGGGCTGTCTGAGAATTGGATCCCACAGCCCCAGGCTGAGCCATCCCAGATGATACTACGTAGAGCAACATAGTATCTGCCAAAATGTAGATTCATGAGTCAAATCAATGATTTTTTTTTTTTTTTTTTTTTTTAGTAAATGCTGTGTCCAGTGTGGGGCTGGAACTCATACCCCAAGGTTAAGAGGTCCACCGACTGACCCAGCCACCCTGCTATTCTGCATCCCTGATTGTTTCTGTTTTAAACATCTGGTTTTGGCATGATTTCTAATGCAGTTAGGTGACTTATATATTCTATGCTTAGTGGAGACCCTTTTCCGGACCTTTTCTAGGTATTCTATCTTGAAATATTGCTTTCTCCTCTTAGACCAGCAAAAGACTGAAATCAGCTGTCAGATATATTGCAAAAGACAGTAGTTTTCAGATTGTTTGTCTATGTGTCAAAGAGTACAGAACTTGTCCCTAAGATGTTTTGTTCCAGTCTCTTAAGATACTGTCTTCTTGTTATTTTTTATAAGATTTTATTTATTTATTTATTTATTTATTTATTTATTTATTTATTTGAAGAGGCAGTGAGATAGCAAGAGAGCACTCAAGCAGTGGGAGGGGCAGGGGGAAAGAATCAAGCAGATTCTGTGCTGAGTGCAGAGCCTGACATGGGGCTTGATCTCATGACCCTGAGATCATGACCTGAGCCAAAATCAAGAGTGGGAGGTTTTACCAACTGAGCCACTCAGGTGCCCCTCTTATTTTTAATCATAGAAAAGCAAATTATATCATTGAGGTACAATCTCAAATTAGCTTTTTTTTTTAAAGGATACTATTTAATGCTGGTAAACTTGGGATGAGGTAAATATACTGCACATGGCAGGGTAACTTAGGACAACCATTTAGAAAACAGTTTGACAACGTGCACTAAACACACAAAGCCATCCATGTACATTAGTCATACTAATCTTTGGCTCAGTAATTTTACCTCTAATGATTTATCCTAAGCAAATAATCTAAAGTAAGAAGAAAAAATGAACCTCATTAGAGGAGGATGCCCATTGTAGCCTTATTTATCATGGTGAAAAAATTGGAAGCAGGCTAAATTTCTAAACTTGGAGAAGAAATTAAAACAAAAGTATATTACATCAGCTTTGTGGACTATTATGCAACCATTAAGATGATAAAAAGGAGGACCAGACATCCTCAGCTTATGATGCAATACTAAGTATGAAAAAAATCAGAATATAAAACTGTATATATACTGAGTACAAGTTTATAAATACAGAGGTACATATAAATGCATATTAAAATGGAAAAGATAAAAAAATAAGTTATTTTGTATAATAGTTTATATTAGTTTTTTTTCCCTTTGAAAGAAAACTTGGTATTTTTTTAATGTTCAAAGAAGGTGGGATGGAGAGTAATCCATTAAAAAAATTAAAATTACCCTTCAACTCAATTAAGCAGAGCATTTTCTTGGTCAAGATGGTTGTTATTGCCTTTCTGTCAAATAAAACCAACAACTAATACTTGGATCCCATGGAAAATAACTTATTTTAGATGGTAACTTCCTAGACAATAAGTATCTCTATCACTTTGTATATTTATCCTCTGGGTGTTCAGTAACAGAAAATGGAGGTAATTCAGAAATTGCAGTTAAATGAGCACATTATATCTTTGGCTTTGTTTCTCACCTCTCCCAACTTTCTACTTTTCCCTTCCTAGACTTCCAGAATATGAAGAATATTATTTATGTTTAGTATTTAGTATAATAATATTATACTAAAAAAACCCAGCAACAACAGTTTCTATTTTAAGAGTGAACTTTAATCCAATTTTTACCAAGACCCATGCCAATTCGAAATCACTGCTCTTCTCTTGGTGCTAGTAATACACTGACTGTCTTTTGCATTAACATTTAAGAATTACATTCACATAGGAGAAAGAAAACTTGGCTTAGACTTCTTAGTGGTCCAATGTACACCAGTAAAAGCAAATGGAAAACTGATTGTAACTGTGTTCTTGGATATTTAAAGCCAACACCATTTTTACCCCAATGCCTCAAATACTGGCATCAAGGTCTCCTTTCTCAACTCTAAAAATATGCACAGGAAAGTGGAGAAGGAAGACCTGGCCTATTCAGATCCCAAATTTCCACTTACAGCCCTGCGAGTGGAAGGACAGGAAGCAAGGACATTTCCTCTGCCAGCTTTCTTGCTCACTGCTGTAGTCATCCCCCTCCTTTAGCAAGACCCAAATAAGTGACCATCTAAGTGTCAGATTAACTTTTGTTTGAATGTGTAGCAAAACATTAGTACATGTCTTTAGAAGCTAATTTCCAAGTGGAACTTTTCATATTTTCATATTTTACCGTAGAGATAAATGGGTGCTGGAACGCTGAATCTATTTCAGAATTTGGTCACATTGAGCCATTTTTCTTAGTCATAAAATAAATACCATAGCAGATAAGGATAATTCCATACTTCTGCCATTGGTTGTTAGAGCAACAGGAAGTCAGACTTCAGCACTCTCTGTAGCCCTTTACAAATCAGCCCACTCAATACTAATGCGAATGTAAACACATCATTCTGCCAACCGCTGGGGCCAAAGGAATATCTTGGGAGCTAATATGTGAACTCCCATATGGTTCCAAGGCTTCTAGGCTAAGCATCCTATTGCCACAGTAAAACAGGCAGGAGTCAAGATGTTCTCCATTAGCAGAAAATAAAGTTAAATAAGGTCAAATTAAATTAAAATAAGTAAAAATCAACAGACCCTTAAACTGGATAAGTTTTAGGAGGCCCAAAGAACAGGATACTTGTAGCTCTTGAAAGCCGAAAAATTACCACTTTCTCTCTCTCTTTCTCTCTCTCTCACACACAAACACCCTAAACTATTTGAGTTGTTTAAAAGAATCTACTTTAACACCTCTTGATCAGGGTTAAAGTAAAAATTGCTTAATATGTAAGTGATGAAATCCATAGCACTAAGCATCAAGGCTTTGATCCTCATTGGCTCCTGCTACTGCGACTTACACCAAAGTTGTTGCGGGCTTTTAATACTACAGACAGCCCCCCCATCTCTTTGCTCTAACAGGCCAACAGTGTGCCTATGAAGTAGGAGAGGCCCACTTGATGATGCAAATGTTTCAGGCGGGTGATTAGAGACACTCTCAGCATCGAACTTTCTTGTGATCTAAAATTTGCTAAAGTAGAAGGTGGTTTCAGGCAGAACTCACGGTGTATCTAAAAACGACGGCTGCTGAATCTCAGTTAATTTAGAGGATTTTTTTCTTTGAAATGTCTGTATTCAATGCAATTTACCAGTGACCTCGACTTGATAAGAAAACATGAGTGCGTCTGAAATCTGTGCTTGCCGTGAAATACATGGACGTTTTAATGCAGAATTTGCACCTCTCAGAGGTGTCAGAATGATTGAACCAGAAAGGATCTTTGTTCTCACACTGAGTAAATGCAGATTCAATGGTGGTACCTTATTTCTTATACCTTGGAGACACTGGGTCTCTGTAGCTATCCGGGCCACCCTTCTAAAAGTTAATACTGAATGTAAGATGACATGGAATATACCTTGAGCTGGCATTCACTTGGTGTCCCATTGTGGAGTCTGTTTTAATTGGTCAGTGCCCATGCCAAAGGGCTGGCTAAATATTTTGATTATCACCTTGCAATAAACCAAACTTTGTGGATTGTAAATTAGAAAATTCTCAAAGATGCCAATATTTGTATATCAGAATTTTAAGTTCTTAGATATGGATTTCTTTTTAAATGTGGTAGAAGTACTGGAGTGAGTTAAGTCTCTTCTGGGATATTAGCCTAAAATTGGATAGAGAGGAAAGGACAGATCCAAATGAAATGAGCAGAATGCCAATGCTCAATGAATTTGATTTTTTGGTGTAAAACTATCAAACAGCATGTAGGCCTAGTCTAGAGGTCAAAGGTTTTAACCAGAGCCCTGATTTCAACTTTCTTCTTTTTTTTTTTTCTTTGGACCCATAATCTCCATGTCTTAATACCAAGTTTTCAGAGTGTACAGATCACAGGTATAATCCAAATGCAGGCCTGACATAATTTTATACTAGTATCTTGGTCTACTGAAGTGTGAGGATTGCCGGCAGTGATCCTGGAGGCCACGTCTATGTCTATTTTGCCATAGTTTACAACTGAGAGAACCAGCGCCCAGGGAAATTAGGTGGCTTGTCTGAGTATATAATGCAGTGGGAACTCAGACCCAGAGTCTAGATTCTTTACAACTCCTGACTGTCTACTTAGATCAATACAAAACAAATGTCACTGGTGAAAAGGAGCCACTGGGATGGGCCATGTGATTTTCAGGGGCCAGTGCAAAATGAAAATGTGGAGGTCCTAATCAAAAAATTATTAAGAATTTTAAGATAGCTATGGAAGAGCAATTCTAGGCATGGGGCCAAGCGTGACTGCACAGGTAGCATACTCAGGAAACTGACCCTGGGTGCTCTGATTTCATTACTTACTGGACACTGACTCTTGGAAGGCAAAGGGGAAGAAAGGCTCTGTGAACACTGAAAATGCTCAAAAATTATCTGTCACATGGATAAGTGAATGAATGATGATGCCCATGAGTGGAAGAATATACCTAGGAAATTACTACTAAGGCTCAGGGGCAGGTTGCTTTAATGCAGTAAGTCAACATGAGAACATGGTCCATTCTTTAAGTGTCACAAATCATAATCTGAAAATACTGCATAACATAATCAACCTTCACAGTCCTGACACAAATAAGTTGCCGGAACTACGTCCAACATGCGAGTGGCCATGTACGCATGTGGTTGGCATTATTGTACTATTATGTGCTCAAGAAATGCCAACGGCTTCCCAGAACTGTTTTGTATTTTTTTCTCTCCTTTGCATTTAGAAGTATCCATCCAGATATATTTTATGGAACCCATCCATGTGCAAAATCTATAAGCCCTTCAGATATGAGTATTTCTTACATTGCCAGGCATCCTTGATTTAAAAACAATAGTAATAATAATAAAACTACTACAATTTATTGAGTTTTTATTATGTCAGATAGCATGCCAAGTGCTTTGAATATATTTCCTCCTGAAGAGGACCTCGTAACATCTCTATGAGGTAGATATATTATCCTGATTTTCCAGAGAGGAAAACCAGGGTTTGAGAGATTGAATGGCAGAATCAGAATTTGACCTCAGGACTATTTGGATTCCTGGAGACTCACTGTTCTTTGAAAGGAAAAATAGTGCAAAGTTGGACATACTGAGAACAGCAGAGCAGGAACTATTGCCTGACTTGAAAGAATGAGACTTTTATTTGATAAGGCCTGAGTGAAGTTTCACTTTGGTGAACAGAAATGAAAATCTAGGTGGTTAATTTTCAGCTTACTACAAAGGCAGATCAGTTGCACAAAGACAGATGGAGGAGGAGTCCCACTGCCCACATTTTATGGGGACTTTGGCCTGATTTATTGCATTACTATACCAGGAAAAGAAGTTAACAGCGTAACAGTACAGAGTGAGAGAAGGCTCAGAGCCAAGCTAAGATTTCCTCTCAGGTAGTCTGTAGTATGTTTCATTAAGAGACAAGAAAAAGATTTTTAAAAAATGAGCATAACTTCCCTCGGTAGATACAGATTTACAATGTGTAACAGAAACACGGGAATGGTTAACTTTAGAGATTCAAGGGTCAATGGTTTTTTGAAGTAGGGGTCATAAGAAAATGCGAGTTTTTAATCATGAAATGTCTCAGAATTGAAGAAAATATAGTTAGTGTTTCTGTCTCTACCCCTCAAGAGATAAGAGTGCCTTCATAATTATGGCTTCTATTTATTATGACGTTTCAAAGTGTTAATTGGGCAGGAGTATCTCATTTCTTATTTAAAACAAGCTACGGAAAAAAAAAAATAAGGAAAAAGCCTGGAAGCGTAGCAAAAGCAAATTCATTTTATATATATTCTGTCTGTATTTTGTAGCATTGTCCTCCAACGTTATATCTTTTATCTTTTTAAATTGCCTGATTAAATAAAAAGTCTGTTTTAGGTATGCAAAATTTTCAAATAAGGGCAGAAAAATATTTCTGGCCAAACACCAAAGTTTTATAGCTTGAGCGCACTCATGAACATGTCAATGTAATATACACTGTGTCTACATAGTATGCATATATAACAATGTGATATATACAAATAATTTGTAACAAAATGCTTGTTTTGTTCATGTAGCCATCCAATAGTAAGAGAGTCTCCCCTGTCTAAGTCCACTGGGGTGGTCCCATTCCCCTGGGCAAGGCTGCTTTAGGCTTCAGCCATGAGCAGGTGTCATGACTCTATACACAGACACCAAGGAGAAATGTGTTACTAGGAGAGGTTTCTTAGTTAGCTTTGGTCTCTTGATTCACTGGATACTCACTTGGAATGCGCAAGTTTTGCTGGAAATACGAAAAGAGCTAGCCAAGGACAGGGCAACAGTCTGGGAATGGCAGAGAATACAGAAGGCACCTAAGTCTTTGATGACATCGGTGAATCAAAGAATTTACCAACCCTGGAGCCACCCCATCTCAGGACTTCTTTTTATGTGACTTAATACACATGTCCTCATTGTTGAAGCAACTTTGAGATGGGTTTTCTGCTACTTGTAGCCAAACGCAACGTGGCTGACAGCTATTATGTCCGAAGAACTATTCTGGCCAGTTTCCATGCATTATCTCTGATTTCACATCTCTAAGCTAAGGGATATTTTCTCCATTTAACAGAAAATGAAACTAAGACTTGGAGAAACTAATCATATACTCACATCCAGTTATTGGATAGGACAGGATTCCAACCTTAGTCTGCTTGATCTTGAAAGTTATCATTTAAAATCTCTGTATGTGGGGCACCTGGGTGGCTCAGTCAGTTAAGGGTCTGACTCCTGATTTCAGCTCAGGTCAGGTTCCCAGGGTTGTGAAACTGAGTTGGCTTAAGCTTCTCTCTCTCCCTTTCTCTCTGCCCCACCCGCCTCCTCTCAATCTTAAAAGAAGAAGAAGAAGAAGAAGAAGAAGAAGAAGAAGAAGAAGAAGAAGAAGCAGAAGAAGCAGCAGCTTCCAAAATCTCTGTTTGCCTTTGTGTACTTGTGTGGTGGTACTACATTTTTATATATTTTTATATATGTCCACACTTATATACCTACGGTGAAGGTGTTATCTGTGGTAGTCCATCATTTATCACATTTTTCAGTCTTTGAAATGTTAAGATATTATAAACATAAATATGTTTAACACAAAAATGTTAAACAGACTGAGGCAGAATTAAGGGAATACTCAATAAAATAAAGCAAATGGCAAGAACTGGGAAAAGGAATCATTACGAGGTTTCCTTTTCCATAGGGATTACTTATTTACTTCCTCATGGAATTCCAGCTCTGTCCTTGAGGCTAGCTGAGACATCAACATCACGCTGGATGACTTCTGCATTAAAGACTTATCAACCTGTACAGATAACATTAATGAGTAGGAATGTTGTAAGGGAGATATGTGTCTCTACAGAAAATACCCAATCAAAGATGGCAAATTTGCTGGATGGGGGCTACCATGCACCTTCCGTTTTCACAGAAGACCTTCCTAATCAATCAATCAAGGCATTTCTTTTTCTCTTTGACCTTGGATGACTTTTCCAACACTAGCTGCAGCAGCCGCTGCCAATCAGTCAGGTGTGGCTCTCTCCTTGGAAACTCATTTGCCCTGTGTGTCCTACATGTTCCGCAGGGGATGGCTCTTCAGGGACATAACTGAAATTACAGGGAAATTGTGCCATGCTAGCTTATCAACCCCTGAGATTTGAATGAGGGAAAATTACCGCTAACTAAAATATTATCTATGTATTTCTGAAAATTGAGTCTAAAAACTGTATTAGCAGCAATGAAGTTTAAGTGATCCCGAAAGAAAAGGGCAACGTGTTGTAAAATATAAATGGCAATAATAAATTTGAAAGTTGGGCTATTTGTGTGTCTGTCTCTTTTTTTACAGATTAGCTATATGCACATTCATGAAGTGAATTCATATTTGGAAAAAATCACCATTGGGTTTGATCCTATCACCTAGCTAATTAAAATATGAAAATAAATATAGCATTAAGGAATCCGCCTACTGGAAAGAATCTTGAAGATTCTTTAGACTCTCTCTGCTGCCCATCCCCACCTTACTTTGTTCTAATGAGAAAACTAAGGGCAGCAAGGCCAGTGCCTTGTCCACAGACATCTGCTAACTCCATTAAAACATGTTCCTCATAGTCCCCCCCCAGATGATCCTCTGGTCTGCCCAGTTCTCCTTTATTCAATCACCCCATGAAAGACAACTGAATTCAGAGATTCTGTAAATGCAGTTGATCAGGTAAATAATATTCATCCTCACAAGACATAAATGAAAGACCATGTACAGTATGTCAAGTCCAAAGTAGGACATGAAGATCAGCGTGGTGAGTGTGTTTTGTTACGACTATAATGATTATTTTTAAAAGCCCCCAATTGATTATTCTCAAAGTAACAGGGCCCTCCTGAGCACTTATGTTCTATGACTTTATTGTTTCTTCCACTGATGGAACCAAGGAGGTTTTCAAGTGAGTGGTTCAGTCGTGGGCTTTGAAGTCAGACAGGTGAGGGCATGAATCCTGACTCTGCCGTGGCCCACCTGTGGTCAGGTACTGAACTGCCGCGGACAGAATCACGTCCCACCCATCCCCAAAGATGTCCACACCCTAATCCCTGAACCTGTGAAGAGGCTACTTTACCTGGCAAGAGAGACTTTGTATATGTGATTAAGTAAAGGATCTGAAAATAGGGAGATTTTCCTGGATTACCCAGGTGGGCCCCAATATAATCATCAGGGTCCTGAAGCTATGGAAAGGGGGGGGGGGCACACAGCCAGGAAGGAGCTGTGACTCTAGGAGTAGAAGCTGGCATCAGGGATGACTGGCTTGGACTTGGAGAAGAGACCACAAGTGAAGAAAGAAAGGCAGCCTCCAGAAGCTGGAAAAGACAGGGAAATGGCTTCACCCCTAGGGCCCTGCGGACAACTTGCCTTTAGCCCAGTGACACCCATTTGGGTTTTCTTACATCCAGAACTGTGAGGTGATACGGTCGCATTGTTTTAGGCCTCTGAAACTGTGAGGATTTGTTGCCACAGCAATGGTAAACTAACTGACGCTCCCCAGCGTGTGTCCTCATCTATAAAATGGGAATAAAAAAGTATGTGCCCCGAAGGGCTGATGTGAGGATCTTTTTAAGGGAATATAAAGAAAGCACATTAGCGCTCGGCAGAAATTAAAAACTCAATGAATGCTCACTGTCATTATACATGTGATATCATCACATAGACTAGGGATTTATATAGTGCTGATTAGAATAAATGGTGATTCCGTAAAATGTAATTCATTCTATCATAATAATACCTTACATCTGGGCGACACTTATCTGGCTTTTATGAAGCCTGTTAACCTCCACTGTCTCATGTGATGCTTATTAGAATTGTGACTCCACAGATAAAGAGACTGAGGGTCCGAGGGGACAGTGCTTTCCTCAGTCACTCAGAGAGCACTCTGTTGGCCAGAGCTGAAGTCCAGGTCATCTGATTCCAGATAACAGTACTCTCCCAATCTCATCATGTGGTTTACAGAAACATACGGGCATGCTATGCAGAATCTTAATATGAAACAAAAATGATAAAGCCAAATGATGATGGGGTTATTCATCGCACACCAGACCATTTCCCATATGATCTCACCCAGCGACGTCTTCTGCCGGGGCCTCCAGCCCCCTGCTCCTCCTAGCACTGCCTGAGTACTCTCTCTAATGCATCTAGTCAATTGTCAAAGCACAAGGGAAAAAATTCCATCCTGACCGCAGCAGGCAATCACCTTATGCCCTGAAGCATGAAGTTTGATTACCCTTATCTCAGTTTATCATTAAATCAAAAACTGTTGCTATGAATACTGGCCTGGGACTCCATTTATGGAATGATATAGGCCAGTCAGCATAAATAAGTGAGTGCCCTTTTTCTTTCTTAATTTCTGCTCACTGTGAAGATTTCTTTCTTTCTTTCTTTCTTTTTTTTTTTTTTTTTGTGAACAAGGGGGCGGGGGGAAGCCTCTTTAGCTTTGAACAGATTCTATTACTTTCTCCACTCTTTCATGAGCTAGCCGGAATGCCTCAGGCTCAACGCCATTCTCCCCGTGCTGTAGGCAAGAGGTTTCAGATCTGATACCTAGTGGCCGACCAATGCTAGCCTTGAAGTCTGCACCTTTTTTTGGCAGGGACCTGCACTCTGGCCATACCAGATAACCATTTATCAAAGCGGGATCAAGGGACTGCAGGGTGTGGGTCACCTGAACTCTTTGCTGCAAATGCAGACTCTGGACCCCACAGAACAGAGCTATTAGTGCTGTGGCCCTGGGAATCTGTATTTTAACCCTATACACTCTAATGAGTTTTATCGTTGGAGGACTACTGGTAGAGATCAAAGTTGTGGGTAATGACAGGAATGGTCTGGGAATGTGCCTGGATTTCCCCGGTGCTCTTCAGTTTTTCATCAGCCCAGGGGGCAACCAGCACAGAACATATATGCCAATCATGTCTATCGGCCTTCAATACAACCAACAGTAGGAGCCAGATTTCTGAGGCCATGAATCCCAAATGGCTGACATCAGGGTCAGGGTTATGCAACTGGACATCAAGGGCTGGGGTTAGTCTCCAGGCCATTGGACCTCTCCAGCCAAACTCCCCTTTCCAGGCTGGTTGACTGTGCAGCAAATGTGGTACATGGAGGTAGAGGGTAGCTGAGGGGAAGCTGGCTTCAAGAGCTACATGTCTCTCCATGAGGAGAGACAGCCCAGCATGAGGGCTAAAAGCCGGGGCTCAGGAGCCGGACTGCATTTACTTCTGTTTAATAGACACCGAGGCACAGACAGCACTCACCACCTGCCAAGCACTATTCTAAGTGCTTTTCAAATATTAATTCGCTTCTGTCTCACTACAACCCTTCTAGGTGGGTACTACCACCGTGGTCCACCTTTTCTGTGGTGAAACCAAGCCTCAGAGAGGTGAAGTCATGGGCTCGAGATCACAGCGTGTCAGTCACACAGCCCGGACTCACACCCTGACGGGCCGGCTCCAGAGTTCTTGTTGGTACCCTACCGCGCTGTTTCTCATGGATCCAACTCCCCTGTTGGGCCCTGGGAAAACTGCTTCAGCTCCCATCCCTCCGTGCGCCCCTGTATCAAAAGAGGACATTATGAATAATAGTACCCACCCCAAGAATGCTAATCAAGTCATTCAGTAGATGCACTGGAGAGAGAGTATCACACATGGAGCAAGCATTCAGTAAATGCTCGTTCTTAGCTACCGAGGGGTCCTACACCCTCAGGGGCAGCCTGAGGATTAAATGAGATGACATATTTAAAGTGTTAGGCACAGTGCCACGGCACACAGTAAGTGCTAGCTGGTATTATTAGCTGAGTTGAGCCAGGCCAGTTTATTTTAGGTCCTGTCTGGAAGGCAACTGTGCTTTACGCAGGAGGAGGCAGCCAGTCCTTCAAAAATAATAACTGGGTGGGAGCCAGACTCATTATTAGACTGAACAGGTTCTCCACTTTATGTCACTGGAATATTCCTGAAAAGTTCCCGATAGAGGATTTGTATATGTTTAATCCTCCTTCCCCACTGACCTATTTTATAATTTCTGATTGATCCTTCATTGGCAGTGATTTCTTCAGACTTAAGTCGTCTCTCAGACTGTCATGTAACTATTAACTTGTAAAAGACTTACATATACCAAGGAAAGATGAACCACTGGAGCAACTCTTGGCAAAGTAATTGGCTTAATCAACCCCTAATGTAATTGTTTCATTTTATTTTTCCTTTGTTACATGTTCTAATAAGCATGCTTCTACTACACTGAATGTCCCGTCTTTCCTTCCATGAAGCTTATCACCTCCACTATTAAATGGTTAAGTGATTGGATTACGACTTATGTTAACTCAAGGGGTGAATGATGGCTTGGCAACCTGGGCCCAGGGTGGGGGTGGGAGGTGGGGAGGTGGGGTTGTGGGGCGCCACTGCTGGGAGGTGAGTTTATCCTGAAAGCTCAGATCCAGTGCAGCTGAATCCCCAGGTTCTCTCAAGGATGGCATTTTCCAAAAAGAAGCATTAGTAACTCTCCAGGTTGTTTACTGCTACTTTTTCAATTGATTAGGAAAAGACTGTCAGCTCCAACCCCATTTTTTGCAGTTTACCAGGCATGACAGGCTCTATCTGCAATGTAATAAAATGTTAAACTCGACAGACACGTTTACTAAGATGTTTGCTGCGCGTCACTCACTCTGCTACCTTTCAGAGATGAACAGGAACAGGCAATCCAGCCTCACGGGACCTGCAGTGTGGACTGAGCATCTAAGTCCACCTGAGTCCAGCTCCTATCATTCTCACAGTTTTAAAGGTTTTTTGTTTTTGTTTTTGTTTATTTGACAGAGAGAGATCACAAGTAGGCAGAGAGGCAGGCATTGAGAGAGAGAGAGAGAGAGAGGAGGAAGCCGGCTCCCTGCTGAGCAGAGAGCCGGATGCGGATGCGGAGCTTGATCCCAGGACCCTGGGATCATGACCTGAGCCCAAGGCAGAGGCTTTAACCCACTGAGCCACCCAGGCGCCCCTCATTCACACAGTTTTAACAAGTTTCTACTCTCTTCTGCTTCCTCTCTCCACATCCCCTTTTCCCCTCTCCAAAACCCCATATACGTACACAATTTAGTCCTTACCATAGAGTCTACATCTAACATAGAGTATTTTTCAAGTTAAAAAAAGTTGAAACCAGTGAAGCAGGACCCTCCTAGTTTGGTTCTGCTAAACAACCCCGTGGGGGGAACAGTCTTGCTGGGTAATTTGAGGCAAATCATGTTATCCCTTGCAATGTGCCTGTGCAACACTGAACCAGTTGGCAGTTGATATGGAGTTTTTAGCTCTGATCACGGAGCAATCTACGGAATCGCCACAAGATTGATCCCATTCATTCTGATGGCTTAAGCCACGGGGCCATCTGCTGAATGGCCAAGTAGAAAGAGCAGAACAGAGATACTCAATAAATATTTGTGGAGTGCATGGCAAACTGCCTCTTCACACCTGAAATGCAAGTCTGTCCTAGGTTAGGACTCAAATATGGACAACTGATCGAGACCCTTCCCCCACCTGCACTGCACCCCAGGGCCTTTTCCTAAGCTGTTCTCTATGCTTGGAATGCCCTCCCTCTCACCACCTCCCCCACGACCCCCTCACAGTCCACCTGTCCAAATCCTACCTAGTTCAAGGACCAGCTCAAATATCAGTGGCTGCACAAAGCCTTCCCTGACTACCCTAGCCAGAAATAACTCCTCACTCCTCTCAACTCCCATAGGTCTGTGTGTATGGTTCTGGCCCTGAAAACGCTCACTATTTTATTTTGGCTCTGTGTTTACCTTGTCTTTTCTATACCACTCAGGAAGACTCTTGAGCTCTGGAACTATGTGTCAGTTCCTCTTTGAACCATCTTCCCACCCTGGCACCTCCTTGTGCAGAGCACACACTTGGTAAAAGTTGGCTGAATGAACAAATGGTTTCCCCAGCAATGACAAAAACAGAAACAACTGCAACATTCTTTACTCCTTCTTCTGCCTCTCCTCCTCCACCACCTTCTCTAGCTTTTAAAAATATATTTATTTGATCCACCAATTACCCAGGAGAGGAGGTTCGGGGACTTAAAGATGTAGACAACTCCGCAGACCTTCCGCAGACAACTCCGCAGAAGCTTCCAGGGACCCCTATAATGACAAGCCATGCCTAGGCCAACGTAGACGCTGGGGGAGTCTGAGTCTCTGGTCTGCTGACAGCCGGCTCCTGGGAATGGAAGTGTTATTTTCCCAAAGAGCTTCATCTGCTCTGGTTCATATGTGCCAGTTCCTCGTCTGACTAGAAACTCCTGACTTTATTTTTAAATACAGACTCCAATAATAGGCTAAGGAATCACACATCTTCCCGAGGCCTAATTATACATGTCCCTAGACACTGGCCTTCTTCAAACCCGTATTTCTTTCCCATAAATATACATTGAACAACTAAAATTTTAGCATTCTATGTAGTGGTAGTGTGTATTTGTTTTTTTTTTTTTTCTCCCTTCCGTAGGAATCCTGAATAAAAAAGGACAACGAAAGAAATGCTGACGCGCGATTGACAATTTCTCAACAATGTGTCTGCTTACTCCTCCAGGTAAAAGGATTCTCTCACAACCATAAGTAAGAAAAATGTGTATTACAATATAATACATAGTCAAACTTCAGTAATACACTTTCCATCCTGGTGCCACTAATGCTTGAACAGCTGCAGCTCTCACTGTCTTTGCTGATGGGCCCCATAAATACTCCTGGGAAATGGGACAAGGATACATAATGGATCTTCACCTGCCAAGATCAGGGAAATGAATGTCAATGGCACCCTGATGCAGACTCACTTTTTGGTGGAGAGTGATGAATACTGCCATTTGTCCTGTGCCACTGTAATCTTGGACAGGAAAGCCTACCATCGAGAAAAATGGTGGAAGAAGGAGCGGTTCTAGGACACTTGAGAAGAAGAGTGGGTCATAATTATTTGGCCATCAAGAATAAAAGTGAAAGAAGTGTATAACAGTATGATTTAGTTTAGAGAAAGGTTAAAATTTAAGAGAATACCCACACTGTACGTATCGTTTCATTTGGTATAAAATGTTCCCTCAAAATGGGACTCTTTTATGGAAGAACAAATGTCAGAAATACCAGGGAGTCACAAAATTATAGGGTCATTCACGCTCCCAGGAACAATTCAGTGCAGTGATGAAAGGGCGTGGGCTGACATGTGAGCTCAAATCCCGACTCTACCACCTCCCCGGCAGTATCCCCTCAGGAGAACGACCTGACTTCTCAGGTCCCGAGTTTTCTTTTTAGATAGAGCAGTGATAATCACAGAGCCCACCTTGTGCACTTGACTGAAGGTTCCATGAGAGAATTATGATCAAGACTAACAGTAAGGGCTAGGTATTGCATGGAGGCTGCTGCTCCCTCCCCCCTCCCCCTTTCTCCATCACCATCATCTTCATCCTACCATCCCAGATGGTTTATGGCTGACTTCATTAGTAAATATGAGAGGAAGAAGCAAGAAGACCATCTCCCACCAAAATACGAGGCGGTCTCCCCTGCCCGCATCAAACTCCAAAGGCAGTACTTCTAATCATGAGAGTTTTCTTTTTAAAGCTACCCAACATAACTTAACAAGCATATCCACCTAACTCATGTCCTTGTTTTATCAAGCTACGACTACCCTGACATACCTTCTTAGTAAAAAGAAGAAAGCCCCCCGCCCCCTCCCGCCCCAAAAGCGATAGAAAGCACTGGGTACTATCAGACACGAGTCCCGGATTTAGGGACATCACATGTTCTTTGTGAAAGGGGAGGAAGCAGAGATATGTCCAGTTATCCAAGGAACTTAGACAAGGTCTTTTTCTGTTTTCAGCCATTCAGAATCACAGGCTAAAGGCTACTTCATTCTTTTCTTCCCCTTTTCAAAAAGACTGCCTTCCGAAGGTCTAGGATGAGTGGTGTCTGAGTAGCTTCTTCTAATTCTGTAACTCTGGTGGTTTAACTGTGTCAAGCCTGCAGAGGCTTTCCCGTGGGGTGTCTAAGGCTGTGGCAAGTCCTCTTTGAAGTGGGGCACACCATTGCAAGTCAGCAGGGTCTGCAGAAAGGTCTGCAGGTGTGCCCCCAGAACTGGATGAGGGGCCCTGCCCAGGTTGCCAAACAATGGAAAGTTCCCGTTCTGGGTGTTAACTGTAGTTACCACAGCCAGACAATGCTGCCAGTGGTGTGGAAGAAAAAATTGCTGTAGCCAGCTGTGCTGTTCACAGTCGGATGGATTCTGTGTAGCTCCAAATGGCGATGGAGCCAGCAGCCTGTTGTAGCCAAGGACAGGATGATGGATGATCTACATACTGTGTCCAAGTAGAGAGAATGGCAGAAGTTCACTTCAGGGTTGTTAAAATGCTAATCTGGGGGAGTTAACAAAAGCTTAATAGAAATGAAAAGTTTGAGAAATAAGTACACCTCACGGGGTATCTATGTGGACCACTGATTTGATCGCCCTTGGTTACATAAATGGTGGCTTTTCCCAGTAAAAACATCTTCCTAGTTTTCCTGTTGAATGAACGGAAGCACCTCCAAATTGTTAGCGGCACTGCTACTGTTGTGGGTCTAAGGAGAAGAGTCAGCCCAACAATAGCCACCTCCACTGAAGAAGGTTATGATAGGCTTAATATAGTTATATGAATTTTACTCTCTCTGTGTCCTGGGAATAAATCAAAACACGTCCATCCCCACCCCCAAGCAGAAGTTGGCAGCTGTTCATGAAATAAGCAGCAAGCTAAGACACGGGCTTTGGTGGATCTTAAAGCAAAGTCTCCATTCATGTGAGTTCTCCTGTTCTAATAACAGTTTCAGTTTGTGAATTACACTACTGGTATATTGAATGATGAGTGTTCATAATTTAGGATTCAACAGCATGCTTCAAAAAAAGGTGCATATTTACATTTCTTGCCAGTGATCCATTTCGCCACGTGATCCAAGAATGCCATTTGCATTCTTACTTAAGTAGAACATACAGAAACATGGCTGCCTCACCTGGCTTTGGAACATTGGCTAGCATAGCTGCTTGCAAACGACAGGTACTCGATAAATACTGACTGACTGGCACACCCCCTAGTGCCTCTTGCTTCCTCTAGAAATGAATCTAGAATGTGCAGGCTTAAAGTCTATTAATTGAAATAAAAGGTAATATTTTATCCTGCAATGTGTGAGGGAAGGAGTTCACCTCCTACAGTTACACCAATAACGGTTAGGCATTCAGCCAGGCTCTTAACTCTGCATAAAATGCATCAGAAGGGTGAAAAATGACCCCATTTCAGATGCATTTTTCACTCTTTGTATCTTAGTGAAACTCACATGCAAGAACAATGACTAAGCTAATTACTAACGTTTATTATGATGGAGCAGCAAGAAGTGAAGAACTTCTCCAGTTTCAGTAAGTCCTTAACAATTATGGGCATCTTTGTGAACCAAAGCTCTGATTCCTGCTTACTTGCCTGTGTGCCTTTCAAGCAAGAGAACCACCACACAAGGATGCAGGGGCCCAGTTACCCAGAGCACAGTTACTGGACAGATCCTTTCTGTGCAGCAAGCAGCCAGTGAACTGAAGTCCACTGGATATTTCTAAGTTGCCCTCACTTTAAGGACTAATAGGTTTACATCAGAGCCATCTTTCAGATCCATCAGACCAGGGGAGACATGACCAGATGGTGCTATTAGTGGGCACCAAAAAAATGAAAGAGAGAGAAAGAGGTAGAGAGTAGAAGGAAGGAAGGAAGGAAGGAAGAAAAGGGCAGAATGACCACAAATCTAATAAAACTTGAGTTAACCTGCTGTTTTGTGATGGAAAAGTCACAATATTCCTGGCATACTGTCCTACATCACAGAAATGTTCCTCAAAAAAGGTCATCCATGTAGTATCTCTAGTATAAGTGAAGAGAGGTGCCAATATTCTGTAGGATCCAATAAGACACAGTAACTGGTTGTTAATCTAACTAATGACCCAGTGGAAGAAAATGGTTTGCTAAACAACACATTTTGGAAATCTTAGGGTTATTTACTTAACTGTCTTTCTGAGAGCACATTCTAGGGACCTAAACAAAGCACAGACACTAACTACAAAAAACAAAACTCAGCTACGGCTGGGCTGTAGTTTATTTACCTTAAGATGTTTTAAGTTCATGATGATATGGGCCCAAATTTCAGGGCTTACTTGACAATTTCTATTTACCTAAGCCGGGTAAATGTTTGTGTAGTACTTGCCAGCCTGACAGAATATGCCTGTCACTCACTACATTAAACAGGACTACACACAACCTGATTTCCTGAGTTAGATAGCTAAAAGAGCAATAGGATTTTAACAACTTGAATAAACCAGCATCAAAACCTACTGTTTATTGAACTAAAAGGATAGTAAAATCCTCATCTTGAGCTGTCTGAGATTTTTCTCAGTTCTACAGGGATGAAACCTGGAAAAATTTCTCCAAACAAGAATTTTTCCTCTGCTGAGGGACAGAGACCAAAATGAGATTGGAAAAATGTTAACCCTTTCCCTAGGACTTTAGCCTTGAAATAAACAAAAGAATCCACTTCATTGCTCCAACCATCAAGCAGAGGGGAGGACAATCCTGCAAAAGCAACTAGACTTTTTACTGCAGACTTAAAATTCTCAGTAGCCAGAAGTTCTTGGGAAAATTACCCTAGACATTTCTTTTCCCAAGTCACTGGAAACACTACGGTTCTTTTTGAGAGAAGGCAGCCGCCCATAGTGGTGGACATAAGGTCCAATTACTGGTTACAAAGTCCATATATCTGTAATAATGATCGACTGTCCCTCCTGTGTGAAAGTCGCCCAGCTGAGACTGGCGAGGGGTTGGGCTGCTGGAACTTGGGGCGCTGACTGGTCAGCTCCAAACAGGCAGCTCTACCCTGAGTTCCTCTAATGCTGTAATTAATACTGCTACTTCATTCCCCTCTAGCTTCCATGACATTTAGCTCTTCACAAGTTCAGGATTTAAACAATCTCTCGACAGCGGTGGTCCTGAGAATCCGATTTAGCAGAAATTTTTAAAACCCAGTTCTCATCCATACCAAGTCTTTTATGACCTTTTATTTCAATCCAGGACTTATACACGACAGAGGAAGCTTTAAGCCTTCCCAAATTACCCAAGGCGGCTGCTCTATCAGCTTCTGCAGACCCGGAACAGACATCAGCGCTGTCAAGATGGGAGATAAAAGTTTCCCTACCTTCTTTCTCACCATCCCCCTGCCAGCGGCTGCCGTTGCGAGCTGCGGCTCCCTCCTGGCTGCAGGACGCCCCTCGGCGCCGGAGAAGGGGCTCAGTGCAAAACTGACTCTTCCTTATTTGTTTCCATCCATAATTGATGGGTAGATGAGAACGTAACACATCTCCACGCTGGGCTCTTGCCGCCTGGCGGAGACCCTCTCCAAAACGCTTCCGTAAATCATTTCCAGCCGTAGAACAAAGCACGGAAAGTTGCGGGGGAGAGTGGCCAACGGGAGAAACCGGGGCGCCTGGTGGGCGGTGGGCAGCTCCAGGCCCCAGAGCCCGCCCGCGGCGCGCTCCGCCAGCAGCGGGAGGAGGACGGTGGGAATTGGCTGCCCTCCCGGCTGGAGCCTGAGCTGGGGGGTGGAGGTGGCCGGGTACTCCGAGCCCCCGCCCCCAGGCGCTGCCGGACGCTGTCCGATCCCGGGGCGCACTGACAGGTAGCGGGCGTCCGCGGTGAGCTGCTAGGTCTCAGCGGCGGCTCTGCGCCCCTTCTTCCAGCGCGGGCGACTGCCTGCGGGTCCACTCCCTAGCCTTGCGGGCGCTGCGCGACCCCGACGGTCCCAGCGTCGGCTCCGGGGCTGGCGGGCGGAAGGGGGCGGCCGAGCCCGCGGCCGGCTGTGTCGGCCTTGGCTCAGCTTCTTGCGCTGGCTGGAGAGGCCGTGACCGAGCAGCCGAGCCGCCGGGGCTCCCACTGATAATGCGCGGGGAGAGCGCGGAGCCGGCTCTGCCAGGCAAGAAACTTTTACTTGCCCCCTCCTTCCGCTTTTTTTTCGGGGGGGGGGGCGTGCACAGTGGAGGGGGCCTCCAAATCCACGTGCCCCTCCCCCTAAACCTCCAGCAGTGTCAGTTTTGACGGGTCCGCCAAACCGCTCCGGCCCGCTGAGCGTCCCTTGCACGGCAGGCGGACAGGGCTGCTTGGAAGAGAAATCAACTCTCCAGTGACAACACACATGCACGCACATACACACACGCGCGCGCGCGCACAGGCACGCGCACATACACGGGCTGCGATTCCGGCTCTGAGGATCCGGGTCCGAGCCCCACCAGACGCCCAGAGCATTAGCAGATTATAAGACGGTCTTACCTCATTGGGGGTGGGCAGTGGGGGTAGGCTGGTTAAAAAAAAAAAAAAAAAAAAAAAAGGAAAGAAAGAAAAAGAAAAAGCTCAATACGCGCAGGGAAAGAAGAAAATAAAGAAAAAAATCCGTCTTTCTCTTTAGGTCTTGGCTTCCTCGATATAATCCTGAAACTCGCCACCACCAGTCCTTGCAGCAGCGACAGCAGCAGCAGCGGGACGGAGCGGGAGCAAAACAAATCGAGGCAAGGCAAATGGTGTAATTCGATCCATCTCCAAGTCAATCCATCAGGCGAGCCGGAGCTGGTTCCCTCCCCGCACCAGGCAGCTCGCGACGCGGGGCCCACCCCCGGGCACGGACGGCAGGAGGCGCGGGCGGCCGGGAGCGCTCACCCTCGGCGGAGCGCCGTAGCCAGCGCCGCCTGGAGGCCCCCAGCCCGGCGCCGCGGCCCCGCGGCCCCGCTGACCCTTCGGTGGCCCCCGCGTCCCTCCTCCCTGGCGCTCTGCTGCGCACCCTCCCTCTCCCCACCTCTGAAGGGCTTCTCCTTCCAGCAAGTCCCAGAGCCTCAGTCATCCAGCTCGCGGTGGCTGCTGCAGCCCGTGAAGCAGCCTTTTCGCTTTCCTCCCTCTTTCCCTCTTTTTCTCCTTCCCTCACTTTTTTCAGAGCTTTCCTTCAGACATCCAGAGGACAAATCGTTGCAGCCCAGAGGCGCTGCAGGCGCAGTTGCTCTGTAAAGTTCGGCCTTGGTTTCCTAATCTAAGATTTATTTTTTAAGCACGTCCTTACAAAACCGCCCCCATATTACCTTTCTCGTCCCCCAACCCCCTCCAATTTCTCTTTATAACCACTAAGCAAAACAGCTGGGAAGAAGCAATCAAACATTGCTTTATCTTTATAAAATACAGAAATTGCCTACTAAAAATCCCATTTCTACTTTGAATGAAAGCCATTCAGTACAGTATAATTTTGCAGGCTAATGAGCCGGTTTTACAGGCAAGTGTTTCGTGTAATATGTTGTGGGAGAAATGAAAATGTCCTTGAAGTGACATCATTTAAAATTGACTGTCACAAATGAAAGGGGGGAAAAGGCCATATATTCCAAAACAAGAGGATTTTAATCCAAACTTCATTTCCAAGAATGGGGGCTGTGTTTTATTAATTTCCAGTTGAATTATGAATCACTGAGGGCTCTGAATGGCTGGAATGAACCATGATATCCCAAGAAGAAGAAGAAGAAGAAGAAGAAGAAGAAGAAGAAGAAGAAAGAAGGAGAAGGAGGTGAAGAGATAGGCCAAGGAGGAGGAGGAGAACAACAACAACAACAACAGAACTTTTTCACCAAACTTTCAATATTCATTTGAGTATAGTTAATTACTCTAAAAGAGAGAAGATGGGGGCGGAGAAAGGATTTTCCTTTCCTCACTGATTCCTGCTTTCTCCTCTGCACAGAGTTGCATGTTTACATTTAGGAAAAATACCCTGTTCTGAGTTGTTTCTGAAACTTCCACTGACAGCCTTGAAAAGGAACTCAAAAAGACACCCGGTGGAACTGCGGAACTGCGGCAGGACTCATCCGGAGAACTGTTTCCTCACCAGTTAACACTTTGTTACCAAAAGGAAGAAGGAGGGAGGAGAGGAGGGGGAGTCTTTTAAAATATAAACTCTCTTCCCGCTGTTCTTCCCATTCGAAGAAAGGGGTAGGGGGCGGAAAGAACAGCTTTGGCAACCTCGCTCTGTGATTTTTCTGTTGTTGTTAAGGCTTTTGTTGGCTGGCTGGCTGCTGGCTGGTGTTTTCTGGTTGTGCTGGGCTCTGACATCATTGCAAGTTACTTGGCAGTCAGGGCCCTTCCCCAGCCAACTTCTGACCCAGAAAGCTGTGCCTGTTTTACTGGCATCCAGTCATCCCGTATTTTCTCCACCAAGGGAGCAGGCCCCGCTGCAGGCAGAGGGCTCTGTGCACTGAATGAAGATGCAAGGGGTGACCAGTGGCTCCATAAGAATTAAATTGCCACCCACCTGGAGGCAGAAAGCTTAGGAGTTGTTCTGTCTCTGCAGTAGCTGCAAAGGGGGAAAAAAAAGTTCAGTTCTTCAGATTCCTCACTGCTTTGCTGAAATTCCATGATGGCCAACTTTACAGAGCACCACCCCTGGGAGTGCAGTTTATCCTGGACTGAGTTCTTCAATCCAGGAATTTAAAAAAAACTTTGAGGCTGCAGAAGGATGTGCTAATAGGTCATTTCAAGCCAAGGATTAGACATGTTTTCAGTCTAAACATCAGTCTAGACCTCTGAGCCAGTCTCGATGTTTGGTTCACTGGGGAAGAGAAGTAGGGAAGTGGACAACTCACCGACACGGAACCAGTGACACCCTGTGTCTTTTGGTCGGGATCAAGATATTACTTTTAAGGATTCATCATCTCCTTGGTTCCCAGAATCTTGATCGTCAGGGAAATGACTTTCTTTTCATTTGGATTTTAGTGGGAAGCAGTCTACAAAGCAAGTGCTCATTCTATGCACTTTGTTAGCATTTGGCCCTTTCAGTTGATTTTATACACTTTTAACCTTTCAGCTCTGTTTATTTCTCTAGTGCCATATTTCGTCCCAAGTCCCACATCCCACAGTACATTCCCATTTGGCTCTAGCATCAGGTGGCCTCTGGCGGCTCCCCACTGTGTCACCCTGCTTCATGTCTCCTGTCTTCATTTGTGGTGTCTCTGCTTTTAGGGCTGCTCTTTCTCCATAACTTCAGGTAGTTTAATTTCTGCTTTTCTTCACTTTTACCAAAAATTTTTCTCGGTGTCAGAATCTCCCTCCTCCCACTAGCCCAGGGAGGGGTTTAAGCACCTCTTTTCTATGCTTTCCCAGCAAGTTCATCTAGGTAATTTCCCACAGGGAAGGGAAAAGATCTGTTTAGGATGTCTTTCCCATTGGGTGCTTCTTAATTGCAAGGATTTTGCCTTTCGTCCTGGATAGCCCCCCATGCCTAGCACAGTGCCTGGCATTTACTAGGCACTCAATAAATACTTCTGAAACTGGTCAGGTAACAGAGCCTAGAACTTTCATGTGCTTTCATACCCTTTTATGTGCTGAACTAGTCATCTCTAGATTGTGTCCTCCTCCAGAGTAGGGATTTATTCACCTGTATCCTCTGAGCAAGCATAGTGCCCTTGTAAGGATATTGGTTGAATGTGTGAATAATGAAGGAAGAAAGGAAGGAAGATACCTGGCTCTGTCCACACTCAGAAAGAATGCTTAAAGGACTCACTGCTGTAGAGGGTTAGCAGTGATGCTTTTGGGTTATCTGCGTACATCTCGCATTAGGGATAAGCATTAACTTAATTCACACTCCTTTGTTTGTTTGTTTCCTTTAGGAGTAAAACTCAGAATGCAGTTTCTATCTTTCATTCCCAGTCTCATTTCCAGAATAAAAGCTATCTTAAAATTATGGAAAATCTATGTGTAATAGTCAATGAAAGCATATCAGTCATTCAAGAGCACAACTCATGATCTCCTACAGCACAAAGCATTTGTGCTTAATATTGTGCTTAATTCGTGTTTAATAATAATTAATATCTGGTCTTAGCATTTTACAAATATTAACTCACAACAATTCTATCAGGTAAGTACTACTGTTATCTTCATTTTATAGAAAAGGAAACTGAAGTTTACAGGGTGTAAGTGACTAACCTAAGGCCACCCAGGTAGTAACTAAATAAGATCTGAACCCTACCTCTCGCTTAGTTGTAAGAATGCTTAATAGTGAGGTCACAGTTAATAGCAGTAGTTTAATAGGGAAGGCTTTAAAACATTAGACAACCTGGATTCAAGTCCAGACTCCTCCTCCCTTGGGATAATTTATTTGACTACATTGTGCTTCAGTCTTCTCACCTGTGAAACAGGGGTGATAACAATATTTCACATGGGTTTTATGAAGCCTGAATGTGATAATGCATGTAAAGTGTTTAGCATCTTACCTGGAACACAGCAAGCGCTGAATAAATATTAGCCAATATTATTACACATGCCCTGAAGGCAGAGCAATCTTGGAAGCCTGAAGAACTGAAAGGGAAACTTAATCCAACCTCACATTAAAAGTGAGCTTTCGTGCAAAAACACATGGTATACAACAGCTTGGCAATGCCTTTTTGTTCCATCCTATATCCTTCATTCCCTCATCTGTGTCTATGTATCTGTTAATTCAGATACACACACTACTCGCTATCCAGTGGATATGAAATAACATTCTTGTATGAATTTTAATGAATAAAACAGTTTAGGATCTAGAATTTCATGTTCCAAAATAAAAAGAGAGGTATTGAAATTTCAAAGGTAGCTGCAGCTCATGTGATTAATTTGGAATGCACATGTAGTCTTCCTTGCGTTCACACATTATAGAAAGTGCTTTTGTGGCAAGGGATTGCTTTCAAAACTAATCTAAGCTCTCCATGACATGATAAATCATTAATAATATAGACCCAAATCTCGGCATCTGCATGGGCACAGCTGGCCTCCTTGTGTCAACAGTCTGCATATGAAAGTGACTCTGCCAAGATATTTCACTTTAATGAAAAATATTTATCACAGTAAATCTTAAACCTCAAGATTTTACTGACATAATTCATTTCTATTATTATGTACTATGATAAGATACTACCACAGCTATGCTTATGTTTGGAATGATAAAACTGTGGCTTTTTAACCATTTTGATTGCTGTTCCTTAGCATGAACAATTTTTGCCGTACACTCTAAGTAAAGGGAATGCACCATGCATCTACGGTAATAATAAATCAGTTACTTATCTAATTTTGCTAATGACCCCACAGGTGCCGCTGTGTGGAAGGACACTGAGTGCTCAAGCCAAATTAAATCGGACTTTTTTTTGGGGGGGGGGGACCATCAGAAAGATGAACAGTAAGCAGCCCTTAATAAGCTCTTTTGAAAACAGACAAGAGATCAGGAATGCTATCACTATTTTATCAAAGATCTTTTGAAACAACAGAAACAAAATAAACTTTTTAGAGGGAGGGTCAAACAAAAGTATGATTAAATTCGTTCCAGTTGCTTACTTGTACTTATATGTACTTGGGAAAGAGTGGTTAGGGTGCAGGGATGCTAGCTTACATCCCCGCAGATATAGGGAAGCTGAGACTCTGTGTAGATTCCTCAGAGCCTTCTCTCCAAAAGTTACAGCAACCAAACCACTGACCTTGAGGAATCGGGGCTGAATAATATCTATTAAATGTTAGAATCTCTTCACAAAAATGAAAGATAATACAAATATTCAAGTGGTAGAGAATTAGAATATGCTTTTTGAAATGTATACTTTTTAATTTTTTTAACAAAGATATCAAATATCTTTTTTTATAAAAGATTTTGTATTTGTTTGTGAGAGAGGGAGCATGATCAGGGGGAGGGGCAGAGGGAGAGGGGCAAAGGACCCCCTGCTGATCCAAGAGCCCTAAGAGGGGCTTGCAGGACTCTGAGATCATGATCTGAGCAGAAGGCAGACACTCTTCTGACTGAGTCACCCAGGCACCACAATTTTTTCTTTTTAAAATAGACCCCACTGTCCAATCACCTTCTTCTCCTTTTTTTTCATTTCCCTCTCCTTCTGCTTATTAATTAATTAATTTATTTATTTTTTGCCTCAGCCAATGTTAAAATTCAAATCAACCAAGGGATAAGAAACTAACTGGGTACTTATTACACCTTAGATACTGATGAGCTACAATTCTGTCCACTTAATTTTCACCATAACTCTTAGAGACAGGAATCATTTAGGAATGAAGAAACTCGGGATTGTTTGAGCTAACCATCTTGTTAAGGTTTCCAGCCTTGTAGATGATGGAGGTCCGGAATCTACCACAGGTCTGTTTGGCTTTCAAGCCTAATTTGCTTTCTAGGCATGCTGTAAAAAATGTAAAAAAATGAAAAAAAAAAAAAAAGTAAAAAACTTGCTTTACCCCATGCTGTAAAAAATGAAAAGAACACAGGGTTGAAAACCAGTGTGTCTTGGATAATACAGCAAATAAAATTATTTAAAACTCACAACTACACTCTCCAAGCTACGTTAAAAATGTGTGCTTCAATTTCTAATTCTTTGATAGTTCTTGCCTGTTGCATACAAACTAGTATCAGGAATTCTGTGATAGGGTTTATAGCATACTTTAAACTTCTCTACCTTATATGCATACTATTACCTATATAACTCTTCTGGACTACTTACAAATAATAATTTTAAAGAACCTATTCAACAGCATGAAAATTTATATTAAAATCATCGCCACTGGGTAAGCTAAAAATGTTTCAATTAATGGCTAAGGCCATAATGATGGTACCTTTTGCAAAAAAAAAAAAAAAAATCCTAATCTCTGAATGCTATATATATTAGAGTTCAGACTTGATTCATTGCTAGAAACCACTAGTGCCACCTAAAAGAATAGGATTCTGGGTAATTTCCATCTTTCCAAACAAGGCAAACAAAGATACATTTTTTTCTTTCCTTTCACCTTCTGTGGAGGATGTTTTCTGTTATGGACATTTGATTAATATTGAATATGTTAGAGTCATTTTTAAAAAACGACATTGGTTACGTGCAAAGGAGTGAAGGGTAATAGGTAGATGGGGGACAGGAAAGAGTTGACATTCTGGGATAAAAATCAATAGCAAACACTGTTCGCATTCTGCTGTAATTAGAGGAGTTGTCTAAAATCCCCAATGCCTTATTAAGCTGTGATGAAGTGGCAAGGGCCAGCAGCACATGGGGAGACACATTTGGCTAACAAGTGTTTAAATCTGAGTCTGGGATATGGTGTCACTGAGTCAGCAATGACACAAACGAGGTAATAGGAGGCAATGCTCTCTCCATCAGCCCCAAGCACAGGAGTTTCATTCATGTTCTAGAAGGAGGCTCAGGAGAAACCTGCTGTTTGTCTAACCTTTCACTGGCTGCACAAAGTGGTCTCCCCATATCTCTCTGGCCTTTCAAAACCAGAACCCATCATCAGTAGACAGTCAGCAAGTAAAAACAGTTAAGGATCATAAATTGTTACAGCAGAATTTTCTTGCTGGGATGATCCCAGCAACCAAGTTAGAGCTAAACATTATCCCTTTTACTTTACTGTAGTCGAGGTTGAGCTCCTCGATGGCTGCCTTCTAAAAGTTTGAATTGTGATATGTGCTGAAAAAAAAATCACTTCGAATTTACATTCTTAAGGACCTCTTTAAAAGAGGAGCCTCAGAGTTTGCCGTTGTCTGAATTTGTATTTCAATTTTTTTTTTAAGATTTTATTTATTTGACAGACAAAGACCACAAGTAGGCAGAGAGGCAGGCAGAGAGAGGAGGAAGCAGGCTCCCTGCAGAGCAGAGAGCCCGATGTGGGCTCAATCCCAGGACCCCGGATCATGACCCGAGCCGAAAGAAGAGGCTTTAACCCACTGAGCCACCCAGGTGCCCCCAATGTATCTTAATTATTAAGCGAAGAGAAGAAATTGTTTGGCTAGAAGCCTTTCTGGAAAACCCAGAAAAGGTCCAGAAGGACTGTTTAGAGGCTTTTAACAGTATCACACACCCATTAAATTAGAATCTTTCCATGTATTGTATTCAGTGGTTGACTTTTCAAATCATATTGCGTCTGGATCCACACATATAGTGTGTATGTATTCTTCTGGAATTCCTGCTTAAAGTATTTGTGAGTTCTTTTGCTGTATGAAAATCTTCAGAATTGTGCTCATAAACCACCCCAATGTGTTCTAAATTTCTGGGTCCTAATTGCATACTGAATAGATTCGTTTCTCATCACAAATTTTAATTAAGAATTCCAGTTATGCAATCATTTGCTAATGAATAATACCTACTCAGTACCAAAGCATTCTATTAAATATGTTTACTCAAAAGTATGTTTTCTAAATATACTTCCCATGGGTCAGTTCCTCATTTTTAAGTCATCGACCTTATATTTAAAATAGGAGGAAAATGTTTATCTCCTATTTTATTGAGATATGTGAGAATTCAGAAGACAAGGATAGCAGCTGGGAATGCATTCATATTAAAGTTAATCAATCATGATTTCAGCTCCTCAGAAATATCAAGATGCTTAATTCTATGATTTATCTTTGTTTAGATCACTTGGTGAGGCTATTCAATTGCTTATTCACTAGCTAAGCTATTGTGCTTTTGAAAAAACTACCCCAGGCTACTGATTCCTTCAATATGCTATTGGTTTCCATGTAATAAGGGAACAATCAATTCACTTGTTTTTTACTTATTTGCCAGCTTTTATGTTGATGAATGAAAAACATAAATAAGTGAACAAATTGCTCATCCCTTTTGATATCAGGTAAGTGTGCAGCCTATAGAAGGAGTGTTATTTCTGGGAATTTCAAACAATGTAAATCCTTTCACGTTAAACCACTTGAAACACACAAAGGCTGAGGCAGACTACCCCTAAAAATGTTTCTCCAAGAGACCTTGAGTTCCAGGGAACAGAGGACCTTCCAAATCAAAGCAGGACATTACAAAATCCAATCAAGGTGACAAGAAGAGATCCCCAGATAAGAATATAACTAACGTGGGCGAGGGCAGGATCATTCACTCATTCATCCTTACATACGTTCATTTCACAACTTATTATTAATAGCATCAATCTGCTTTGTGTAAAGCACTGTGCAGAGATAAATGAGATATACCTTGCATTTAGACAGCAACTTAGAGTTTGAAAAGCAGCTTTATCAGTCAGAGTCCTGGCAGGGAACAGATGGCCCATTCAACTGTGTGTAATTTGAAGTCTTTAATAAAGGGATCATTTGTAAAGGTGTGGGTAGATTGCAGGGAAACCACAGGGAGAGTTACCCTGGGGCCTGACTACCCCTAGGACCCAAGGAGCCAGAGGAGGTAGCAACTGGCAGAACCTAGAGACATAGAGACAATGTGGGGAAGATCCCCTTGCTTAGAAGTCAATTTCTAGAGGCACAGAGCAGAGAAAAAGAACAGAGGCTGGATCTAGTGGAACAAATGGAAACCCATTATTTAATTTTATTTTGATTCTTACAGAAGAGTAGTGTTAGAAATCCTAACTTTGCAAATGAGAAAACTGAAACTAGATTTGCTTATCATAACTTAGTTACATAGCAGAACCAGACCTTGACCTTGAGTCTTCTGAATCTAAATCCCGTGCTTATCAACCTATCTCCTTATTCCCTACCTTTTGGACTTTCTTATGACCCTTATCATATTGAGTTATTAACATGTTTTATCACTTAGTAGACTGAGCTTCTTGAGAGGGAGAACTAGGTCATTGTATTTGGTATATAGAATTGCAGCTGGATAGGAATCCAGAGACCTCAGATGGATAGAATGGAGAGAGTGTGCAAACTAACTGGAAAGACAGATGTGTAAGGCTAACATCACACATAGCAGAATGCTGCAAATGCTAAATCCAGAGGTAGAGGGAAAGGGCTGTAAGTGGACAAATAAAGGAGGAATAGGTAACAGTGTGGGTTGTTAAGACTTTATGATGTGGGGTCATATGAGCTGAGCCAAGCACTATGAAAGACAAGGTCAAAGGTAGAGGACCATAATCAAGTTACTGTGGGCCGAGGGGACAGCAGAAGTAGGAGCAGGTGGGAGGGCATGGTGTAGTTGGGCATGCTTGACATTCCTGGAGGCAAGTAGTCCGAGATGTGGCTGGAAGGACAAGATAGGCTCACAGCATGGAATTTCTGAAGTGGCACTTGTTGGAATTAGAATGTCTTTCTCAGGGTGTTTAGAAGCCATAGATTTTTAAAGAAAAGATGATCGCAATTTAGGCTGTGCTTTTGAGAGACAGTGCTCAAGGCAAAGGGTAGAAGAGCTTGGAGAGGTTTCAGAGTAAGGATGCTAGGGTAGGGGTCAGGGCAGAAGTTGGCTTCAGTGGTATTGGAATCAGTACATACCGGAGACACAGCAGTGGGCCGATGTTTGACTGTCAGTGTGGGATGTGGTTTTTATTGGGGACCTAAAAACTTATTTTCAATCCAAGTTTCTATAGAGAATGTAGTCTTCAAATTCATCTAGGTTTTCTTGTATGGCCAAATTTAATAAAAGTTGAATTATTTTAAGAGATGGAGACACAGGAAGTGGAGAAGGTTTTCGGGGGGGATAATTGAGTTTGGCTTTGGGTAAGTAGACTTTAAAGTGCTGGCATGGTATCCCTCAAGGGCAGCAGCAAATTAGAAATTGTCATAATAATTATATTAGTGGACAGGGGACACTTTCTATTTTCCAGAGAAACAGCAACATCTAAATGAGCCAAATACATAGAATAAGGTAAGAGGCAATCCAGTTCTTATCAAATGACCTAGGTTAGCCCTTATGGCCTCCTAAGTCTCACATGCTCAGAGATGCATTCCTGGAGTGTTTGCTCCAACACGGAAAGAGTACACTGGAGAATTACACAATTATTTCCATTTCTCGGCCATGTCCATGCAAACATAGGAATAGCAGACCTGGCAATTCATTGTATTTTATCTAATACCTTTTGGGCTGACTATTCAGTGATATCTGTTCCACCTGACACTTTTATAGAAAATGCTGATGCATACTTTTAAAACTTTTTATGAAACTATTCAAAATCGTTCTTTCAGAATGCTAAGGGAACTTTGATGTTTCTTAAAGTGGTATAGATAAGTGTCCAAAAATTAATTGAGTTAAGCCATTATCACTCCATGTAAAATTAGGTATCCCTAGGATCTGATTATCAATATTTGCTACCGAAGTCTAAATGGACTCAGAGAAATAGAGCTCTGTGGTTTCTTCTATCAATTATTTTAAACAATGTGAACATTAGCCATTTGACTTGATTTGCAATGTTAACATGAAATATAGTAGAGAGTGGATCGTTTCAGAGTAAGAAATCACATCTTGACAGCCTGGTGATAAAATGCGGTAACAGTAAAGATTAGATCACTTCCAGTTCTCTCTACAAAAATTTTGGGAAAAAATAGAATATGACTTTATATTCTTCAAGCTTAGTTTTTCTATTTATTTAGAAAAAGAAAGTGAGTGTGGGGCCATGAACATCATGATGTTATTTAACGGTTAGAGTGAACTTCAGAGTAACTTCTATCAAGACAACTTATAATGTAATGGTTATAGGATTTGATAAGTTTCTTCACTTATGTTATATAGGTTAAAAACATATAGTGTTCTCCCCCAGTACATAAGGGAGAGAGACAGGAGGGAAGAGGGAGTGGAGGCAGAAAAAAAGTAGAGCGACAAAATGAAAGAAAAGGAAGGCAAATGAGAAATCTAATTAAATTTAACAGCACATTTCCAAGAAAAAGATAAAATCTTTTGTAACATCTGCAGGTTCAGTTTCTGAACTGTAGGCACTTACATTGGCAGGAACTTAGTTTTTCCCCCTTTTTGTTTTATTATTTGCCATTAATGGGAGGAGAAATAAAATAGATATAAGTATTTGTTAATTTCATGCAACCCGTTTCAAATTACACAGAATCTCATAGAATGTAAGCTTAATTACATAAGCAACCTTTGTATTAAAAATATCACTTTATTACCCTCTATAAACATTTTATGAATCCGTTTAGTTTATGGTTAAATTAAGAGGAAATGAAAGGCAGGAATAAACTACAAAGGATTCTTTCCTCATCTTTTAAACTGACTTCATTAGAACCATAATTTAGGGCTAGGTATATCTGAGCAATCCAAGCATAGAGATAGGACAAATCTATACTTGTATTATTCAGTCAAATGTTGAAAAAGTGGTGTTTGGCTTTTGATGAATATTTAATATGCCAGAGAGCTCTCAAGATTCCACTTTAGCAGTGAGATCTGGAGCGGTTTTCAGCAGAGGCTGAATTGCTGATCTGGCCCCCTGAGCTCCTTCTCCACTTTTCCTTCTCTGATATTCCTTAAGTTGCAGAGAGGTAGAAAGACACAGCACCCAGCTGCCTGAACATTCTCCTATATGTACTGTATAAATGAATAAATGAAGAAGATTAGGAAAAGGAAAAGGAAAAACCCTGGACCTGAGGCAGTCCCCGCTCTGGAGAAGTACCCTGGTCTTGGTTTGAGGCCACCGGACTCTGACTATTCAGCAAAGGTTTTTGACTCCCTGGTAATGGTCTTAAGCCTCGAGGGCTCGCCAGAAAGCCAACATTTTTCATACTGCAGCATAGAATTTGGACCCAATTTGAGCCATCTGGACCCTTCCTTGCCTCTTAATCAGCGCAAGTCAATGTGGGACAAGAAACACAGGGCTTTCACAGATGACTGGTCTTACTTATTCCTGCAATTCAGAGGGATTGCGAAAAGCACTGGTTGGGCTGGCCTGTGATTAACCAGTGATTCTCTGGATCAAGTGGGAAATGGTGAACTTTTGGGGAAAAAAAATCAGAAAAAAATAAATTCTAGAACCTCTGTGAAAGATTATTTATTAAGTCATATATTTTGTTATTCAATTATTTTATTAGGGTAAGTACATAGGTTTTGGATTTTTTGCTTAGCTTTGGTATCCTAACGATTCCTGGTTTCAGTTTTCTCTTTTGTAATGCTGAGATAGTTAACATGAGGTTACTGTTAGGAGTACAGTAACCAATGTTTGTGAAAACATTATATAGATTTTAGAGAGTAAAACCGTAAAACCTTATAATAAGATTAGCTATTACCAAAGTTCAGTGGCGCCGACCTGGTGGCCAGATAAGAATTGCTTGGGATGCTTTGTTAAATTCTATGTGTCACACCTGCTTCCTTCCCTTCCTTCCCCATTATGATCTGTCCCTCTAGTGTCCTTCTCTTCTCTCTCATTGAGAATCATTACTTTAGCGATCCCCCATTATACTGTCTCGTAAGTTCTTCAGCATAATAAAAAGGTGAAAAGTAGCTGTCTTTAAGTACTGAGTGCTAGAAAGCCATATTTTTATCTCCAGTGCTTAAAACAGTATCTGGAAAATACATATTTATTGAATGGACAGTTTAAATGATAACGCAGAAATGACTACCAGAAAGGTGAATGTAGTTCTACTACTATAGTACATCTTTAAAAAATTTTAAATACCCCTTAACTACCACACTGGGGAAAAAAAGTCTAGAATAGGATAATTCTTCAATGTGATCAAAGTGCAAGCCACTCATATCAAAATCCAACAAGTTCCTAGTGGTAAAATACAAGAGTTCCTCTTTAAAAAAAAAAAAAGTCATAGAGGGGCGCCTGGGTGGCTCAGTGGGTTAAGCCTCTGCCTTCAGCTCAGGTCATGATCTCAGGGTCCTGGGATCCAGCCCCACATCGGGCTCTCTGCTCAGCAGGGAGCCTGCTCTCTCTCTGCCTCTCTGCTTACTTGTGATCTCTATCTCTGGGTCAAGTAAATAAATAAAATCTTAAAAAAAACCAAAAAAACAATGCCATGGTAGGGCAGGGAAAAGCATCCAAGTAAACAGAACAGAGTATGGGTATAGACACAAATTTTTATATAAAATTAAATTCATTAATATGCAAATTAAAATATAAATATGGTAGCATTTCAAGTAACAGAGAAAGGATAAATTTTTAAATAACTAAGTTGAAACAACAGTTGGGTTTTTTTGGGGGGGAGGGAAGCTGGACTCCTGTTTCATACTTCATTGTCTGCCAAAAAATAAACTTCTAATGGATCATATATCCAAATTTAAAAAGAGGTTATAAAAATGTATGTGATTATTTCCACAAACCTAAGATAGTTTCTAAATATAACAGACACAAAACCAAAAATCAGAGTAAAAGACTGATATTCTTCCTATAAAAATCTGAAAATTTATATGCAGTAAAAAATACAATAAAACTTAAGAAGACCAACTAGCAACCATCTGCAATATAAAAAACAAAAGGATTATTATTCTTTTCTAAGTAACAGCTGTACTAAGATGTAATTCACATACTAAAAAGCTCACTCTTTTACAGTATACAATTCAGTGGTTTTTAGTATATTGACAGAGTTGTGCATTCATCACCGCAATCTATTTCTAGTAATGTTCACATCATCCCAAAGAGAAACTCTGTACCCATCAGCAGTCACTCTTTATCCCTTCCTTCCCCTGACGCTGGAAGCCATTAATCTAAACCTTGTCTCTGTAAATCTGCCTATTCTGGACATTTCATACATGTGGAATCATACAATATGCAGCCTTTTGTGTCTGCTCCTTTCACTTAGCACAAAGTGTTCAAGACTCATCCATGTTGCATCATGCATTGGTACTTTGTTCTTATTATGGCTGAATCATATGCCGTTGTATGGATATACCACATTTTTGTTAACGCTCACCAGTGGATGGACGTTTGGGTTGTTTCTATTTTTTTTGCTATTATGAATAATACTGCTATGGAAATTTATATACAAGATTTTGCATGGATACATGTTTTCATTTCTTTTGGGCATATACCTAGGAGTGGACTTGCTATGATAACCCTGTCTTTAATTTATTGAAGGACAACCAAACTGTTTTACACATTGGCTGCATAATTTTATATTACTATTAGCAGTGTATTAAGGTCAATGTCTTTACATCCTCATCAACACTTGTTACTGTCTGTGTTTTTGATTATAGTCATCTTAGTATGTATAAACATCTCACTGTGGTATTGTTGTGCATTTTTCTATTGACTAAAGGTGTGGAACATCTTTTCATGAGCTTACTGGCCATTTGGGTATTTTCTGAGAAATTTCTTCTTAAATTCTTCACTTATTTAAAAAATTGGGTTATTTATCTTTTTATTACTGAATCATAAGAGGTCTTTCTATGTTATGGGCAAAAGTCCTTCATCAGATATACGATCTGCAAATGTCTTCTCTCTTTCTGTGGGTTGTCTTTTCACATTCTGGATGGTGTCCTCTGGAGCACAAAAGTTTAAAAATTCTGAGGAAGCCCAATTTATCTGTTTTGTATTTTGTTGATTGTGCATTTGGTGTAATATATAAGAAACCACTGCTTAATCCAAGATCATGAGGCTTTACTCCTATATCCTCTTCTAAGAATACAATAGTTTTAGCTTTTACATGTAGAGCTATGATCTATTTTGAGTTAATTTTATATGGTGTGAGGTAGGGATCCACATTCATTATTGTGCATGTAAAAAAATTATTTTAATGTATTAAGTGCGCTTCAATAAGAAAAACTGCAAATATGCCAATAATAAAATGGACAAATGATATTGAGCAGGTAATTTCAATCAATTAAAAAGATATCAACTTCAAAAAGTAATCAAAATGCAAATTAAAACAATAAGTTATCATTTATAGTTAGTAAGTTTAGCCTTAATTAGAGAGACTAGTAAAATCCAATGTTGAGGATGTATGGGGACATATACTTCCTTGTATTTATTGGTGGGAGCAGTTTGGCATCATGTATCTGAATGTAAGATGTACTTTTCTTTCAACCAGAAGGTCCATCTCTGTAAATTAATTCTTTAAAAAAGAACTAGACTACTGTACATACTTAGGACTATTTATGTCAGCAATAAATTTCAAACAACCTAGATATCGATCATTAGAGGACTATTTAAATTATGGTATATTCAATCAGGGGAATACTACACAGCTGTTGAAAGGGACATTAATATTTTGTGCATAGAAATACACCTACTACATACTAACAGATAAAGGTAGACTATACAGCAGTTTATTTCATATGCTTGCATATTTTAAAAAACAAAACCCAAATGAAGGATATGTGTGAATATAAATAAAAGTCTTAAAAATCCCTATGATTTTAAAACAGGTAATTTACTATCTTCTTCACATCTCCATGTACTATCAGAAATTTTTCTCTTTTTATCAAGAAGGAATTAATTCCATTTGCAGAGAAAAGTTAATTGTTTTTTTTTTTTAAATCTAAAAACTTTTAAAACTTTCAATATGTTTCCACATTTGGTGCATATACACACACAAGCCTGCCCTATCTTCCTACCTTTCCAGAAAAGACAGAGAGAGAAAACTGGGCCATTATTTAGTATTGGACCCACATGTTCTTTACATCTCCATTATTGATTTGTATATTTCAGGGAGAGTTTTTTTTCCTCCCAGAGTTATCTAGGTAATTGTATTAATTTTCCACTTTCCCTTCTAAAATGTAAGTTCCCAGCCCTCATTTTTCCCTGCAGGAAGTTTCTGGAAATGCTCACAAGGTGAGTTGCTTCATGATGGGTTCTTTTCTCTTTTTCCATAGGAACAATGGTATATATGAACGTTCACATAGCTGATCAAAATGCATCATGTTATTGATATCACAACAAAAATAGCAGCTTTACCTTAGCCATTGTCGAACTTTTAAATATGCAAATATGCTCCTTTACATTTGCTTTAAATAAAATTATATTTCATGTCCTATTCAAGAAATTTGAATATATTTTTATTGATTATACAAAGAGCCCCCAAAACTATAAAACAAATGTATAGCCTATACAAATACAATTCCACCATGCTATAAATTACAGTGAGCTAAAGCTAATGGGCTAGCTAGAGCAAACAATAAACACTTGACTAACAATATGTACATGGGCTTTAGAGCTTAGAAATTCTTTCAGAGGATGTTTCAATAGGTTGCCTTTTTGGAAAAGCTGTATATGGAAATTTGAAATAAGAATGTTTTTATTAGTAATAAATTCATGGACTATATTCAAAACTTTTCCACCTGTCCTTTTCTTTAAACACACACACACACACACACACACACACATTGTATCATAATCATTTCTGGGGGGCATTCGTGATTATTCAGCTACAAGAAGGGGACTGGAAAGTAGGAATATCTTAAATTGTGTTTACTAGCCTTTCCTCTGTTTTCTTTTCTTCCCCAAATATTTCCCTTCCTTCGCTACTGAATTGATGCTAAACGCAAGAGAACAATTTAAGCAACTTGTTTAGGCCTGACTTGGAGGGACAGCCACTATTCTCTGTGCCTGATAGCTTGTATTTCCAGGATTCCATTTGTTGACCTTTTTAAGAGGTACTTTGGTGTAGTGGAAAGAGCACTGCATAGAGACAAATAAAGCCAGGTTTATGTACCAATTCTGTTCCTTAATAGCTGTTGGAAAATTTATTTTAATAAGTTTTAATTTCCTAACATATAAAATAGTAATATCAATCCTCATAGGGTTATTAAACACTTAAATGAGATAGCATTGGTAAAGCACTTAGCATAATGGTTGGCACACAGTAGGCTTGCGATAAATATTGGGTCTTGTGTTATTTTACCTAAGTTGTATGATTACATGGAGGTTAGTTTCAGAGAGGAAATACAGGTACTAAGTGAACGGTGTTGAATAAAATTAAAATAAAGGTCTTTGTAAATCTGGCATAGGCTGATCCTTCACATCTTCACAGGGCCGGGCACAGGGTAGATCCTCAATAAATTATATAGATAGGATAGAAAAGCAATTTAGGGATTACTCTTTTTTCACGTCCTCACTCTTTTTTAATCATAGTCACTTCCCTTTTGCCTGTCTTTGCTCTCACAGCCACTTTAAAATTTTAATTTATTATTATTATTAAAATTTTAGTTTAGTTTATTGTAAAATTTAGTTTAGTTAATATTTATTATAGTTTAGTTTATTATAAATTGGGAGAATGTTATAGCTACTACTTTGGCGCAGAACCACATCATTAGGGACCTAGTTAGTCTCTGGTTTATAGGAGGCAAGTAAGTGTAATATATTGTGTCAACTCTGCTAGGTAGTGACTGCATGGGCTACTGTGTTGCCGAAGACGATGAGGCTACAGGAGGACACATGGGGAAGAACACCGACTGATGAGTTATGCCTGCCATGGGCACAGTGGTATGGACTAGACACCTCTGCACCATCTACTTCTTTTTCATATTTGGGAATCAGCTACTCTGGAGGGAAAAAAATGGCGGAAGGGAAAAAGTAACAGGTTATTTCCAGACAGGAAGGGAACAATCAAGTTTATAAATATTTCTCATTTAGTGGATTCACATTTTTAGGTCCCATCTACATAAAAAATGTTTTCATTTCCCTCTTGAGAAGTTTTCCTTGTTAGGAAGATTTTAGTAGCCATACCTTGAGAAAGTCTACAGAGAGTTTTAGTTTTACAGCTAGGGGTTTTGCCATAGAAGCAAAAAGCATTTATAAAATTCTATTCTTGCCATTGGAGAGTTTGATCATTTGATCTGTTAAATAATATCTAAGCTTACACAGGCCCTCTTTCTCTAATTTTCTCATTTATTCCATTGGTTACATAGAGGCAGAGCATGTAAAAGAGTTTGCATTTGAATGTTTATTGACCAAGCCCCCACTTTGCCATAAGCACTGTTCAAATATTAAATTTCATGGATTATGCAAAGTATATGTAATCCCAAAGGGATCTCACCAAACCCATATTTTAATAATGGAAAGTATCTATTTCTAGACAAATAAAAAAGTGCACATAGTTCCTACAAGCATATGTTAAAGATCAAGGGATTTCTTATAGAATAAGCTCAAAATTGAACAGATTCTAAAGATCATCTGTGATCAAGTCTTCTATTCTACTGGTGGGAAAACTGAGGCCCAGGGAAGTTAGTGATCCTTTGGTCTTAGTGAGTTAGGTAAGCGCCGTGTTGAAATGGAATCCAAGTCTCTTGACACTCAGTCATAGCATTTTCCACCAAATGTAACTGCCCCTGAAAAGAGCTGTGAAAAGAAGTTAGATGAGAAGGATCTGTATTCAGGATGATGTTATAGGGGGCTTATGTAATGGAAGGGGTAGGTAGGTTGAGGTGGAAAAATGAGGAAGATTTAAACAGCAACAGACATAGAATTGGATTAATTAGGATCAATCTCAAATCAGCAGAGCTTTTCAATATAGGAAGAGAGATTTTGAAGGAGATTAGTGGACAATTGAAAAGCAATGAACTAAATGAGTTTTGAAGTCTGAATCCTAACAAATGTAGTTTATTGGAGTATTATCTGAAAACAATTCAAGGTTTGAAGGAAAAATAGAATCAACCTTGGAATCCAATGAGTATTAGTCAATAACCAATCAATTAGGAAAACAAATGCCACAACATTTGCTGGTGGGAGAGAAGAGGCAAGAGGTCAAGATTGCAACCAAGCCCTATGTGGGCACTCTGGATATCCTGAGCTGTACTTACGGGGAGTTCAGGGAGGGGAGTGAGGCAGGACTGGCTCTCTTTCAGGGAGTAGGATAACAGCTAACCCTCAGAATGCAGATCAGGATACCCTGTGCACAGACATGCCTTCCTGTGCTTCTCTGCTCTGGCAGTGAGGAGAGATAATGCAGGTCTCCCCACACCCTGACCCCTTGATTCTAGCAAGTTCACAGATACACATTGCCCTTGCCTTTCCTGGACGAGAGTGACACAGCTGACAGACCCTAGTAAGTTCTTTAAAGCCTGGGCCTGGTGTGAAAGGGAGAGGAGCAATAAAGACACCCTTTTCTCTATGTGATAATTGGATAATCTTACAAAAGCTTATCAGACACTTATGAGGTGACAAGCATACCGTTATAGTAATAGGGGCCTGGGTAGGACTTACAAAATGATGAGGATTACAATGATAATAATAATAATAGCAGTTTTCCATGTGTTGAGTTCCTACTGTGTCAAGTACTTAATTGGGTACTTTAAAAATATTAATCTTTATAGTAAATGAGGTATGCGTTATAATCACCAGGAATGTATGTATATCCATGAAATGTGCAAGCAGTCCCTAGGGCAGTGGCTCAATGCCAGGTCTACCACTACCTGTGTGACTGGAGGAAGGAACTGAACTCTTGGAGTCTCAGTTTCTTATGTGCAAGATGGGAGCATTAATTCCCACATGGCAGGGTTGTTGCTGAAGTGCCTTTCACAGTACTTGGCCTCTAAGAAGCTACAGAGCAGATGTCAGATCCTTTCCACTGCCTTCATCCTTTCTTTTCACCTTGGCAGAGAGAGAAGTCACTAGGAGCTTTCGCCAAGTTTTCTCACCACAGTGAACCCCTCTTGCTTCCCCCTCCCAGCCCTGCTTCTAAAAATAGCTGCTAAGTTGTAAACCCGAGAGTAATGTCTTAAGTATGTTGTTCACGCTGAGAGAAACCCCTGGAAGTCTCTCCTCCCTCTTGAGCTTCGCAAGAGACCTTGTTCCTCAGGAGACTTACAGAATTTCAGGGTCACACAACTTGGATTTCTAGGGATGAAGGGAGAATGCAGAACAACCAACCAGCCCTTGGAGTGGATAAATACAACCTAGTGAATTTGAAGACGGAGTTCTCTAAAGAGACTTGGACTAAAAACAAGTTTTTAGGTCCCTAATAAAAACCTGGAAAAAGTGGAGTTCAGATCACCCTCTGAACGCCTCATCAACTGATATCCAAGAAGCACATTGGAGACTTCTCTTGTGCTAAGGAAACATATATCTTAAGGGGTAGAGGAGAGGATTAAACAGCAGAGATGTGCATGCACATTGGTCAATATGTGGGTTTTTTTTCTTGCAACAAATGTTTGCAAATGTGTACTAAAATGACGAAGGACCTGACTAACAACGCATTACTGAAACCCATGCTTACTGGATATACTGATGGCTTACTGGTTACAAAAATGTCAGCTTAGTTTATCACATATCAATAACTCATTACATGCTCGAAAATATACACAATACAACATGGATCAGCTTGCTGTCACATCCAGCCATTCAAATCCCACACCAATATGGACTTTTAGTCATGTGACTCTTCCTGTTTCTTTCCTACACTCTACCAGATTTGGGAATTAAAATACATTTTATATTTTGTTAGAGAGTAAAATAATTAAAAATATGTTTTGCTTTCATTTGGAAAATTTGACAGCTGAAGGAATTAGCAGATGATAGAAAATAAAATCTTCATTTAACAAGACTTATAAGTGTGTGTGTGTGTGTGTGTGCATGCACATGTACACATACACACAATACCTCTCTTTCCTAATTAGAAGCTGTCAGGGCTTCCATAATTCAAATTAGCAAATCTATTCCAGTTGATTTTAGCAGAGACCATTCCTGGTACATGGTAAGGGAATGAAGATACCCAAACTGTCCCTACATCGTCTACACCTGCAACATACCAGGGCCTGAAATACGGCTTCATGGAAGGGAACATAATTTACATGGCTATGCTAGCAAGATTCTTAAAGTCCAACAGGAACGGGAACACATTACCTTTTTTTTTTTTTTTTTTAAAGATTTTATTTATTTATTTGTCAGAGAGAGAGAGAAAGAGAGAGAGCGAGCATAGGCAGACAGAGAGGCAGGCAGAGGCAGAGGGAGAGGCAGGCTCCCTGCCAAGCAAGGAGCCCGATGTGGGACTCGATCCCAGGACGCTGAGCCGAAGGCAGCCGCTTAACCAACTGAGCCACTCAGGCGTCCCAACACATTACCTTTTTCTTCCTTTCTCCACTTGAAAAAGTAGAATCTAGGTTTGGCATTGGTATTACAGATCAGTTTGAGTCCACAGAAGTCTGATTTCCATTTGGCCACAAATGAGGAATTTCATTAAGAGTGCCCACCAAACCAGCATTGACAACCTGGTGACCAGGCAATCTGCTTGTCTGTGTAACTGTGTAAGTAGGCTAGAAGCCCTGGGGGCATATGTTAGGCACAGTGTTGCCATTCAAGAAATAAACTAGAAGCCCTGGGGGCATATGTTAGGCACAGTGTTGCCATTCAAGAAATAAACAGTCAACATTAACTTAACTTTTGCCTAAGGCAATGCCTTGCTCAAGTCTATCATGTTTGGGGCTCTGGATCCTCTCCCTGTTACCTACCAGCAGACATTACTACTATCTCAGTAATTGTAACACACATTCTAATTGGACACAGATGTATTTTATTTTATTTTATTTTATTTTGTTGTTGACACAGATGTATTTTAATCACCAACCTTCTCTGCCATGACTTTTCATCTTTGTCCCTTTAATATAAAAATGAGTCTGATTTGAGAAAAGCTGCTGTATTCTTCCTGTGCTCTGCTGCAAAAAATAACTTGCAGTTGACTGGCCACAACAGACACATGCGTTGATCTTTTCACAGCTGGGTTGTTTGTATTCATGTGAGCCTAGGAAAAATATTGCCATTTGTATCAGGTGAGTGAACACACAGCTCCACCACAGGCCGGTAAGCCTCAGCATGGAGATTGATGGCCACAAGCAGGAGGCTTTGGTTTCTCCCAAGAAGCCCCTAACTCAGCTGGAGGGGGCATGTGGCAGGATGGGAGAGGCCTTTCCCGGCTTATTTTGCAATTAAGAAAGGGCAAACCTCTCTCTTCTAAATTCATAGTTTGGTGGGTTGGAGGTGGAGAGGAGGTGTGTCAAGTTCCTAAACTGGGATCTTTGGACACTGAGACATCCATGGACCAGACAGGTAGACTATGAACTCTGATAGTAAATAAAAAATTTAGGGCACATGTACATTGTGTGTGTGTGTGTGTGTGTGTGTGTGTGTGTGTGTGTGGAAAGGGTCCACAACTTTTCAGAGTCTCAGGAGCTTCCAACATGTAAAACCTCAATGTCCTCCTGGACCAGCATTTTCTTTTTTTTTCTTTCTTTCTTTTTTTTTTTTTAAAGATCACAAGTAGTCAGAGAGACAGGCAGAGAGAGAGGAAGCGAAGCAGGCTCCCTGCTGAGCAGAGAGCCCGATGCAGGGCTCGATCCCAGGACCCTGAGATCATGACCTGAGCTGAAGGCAGAGGCTTAACCCAACTGAGCCACCCAGGCGCCCCTAGACCAGCATTTTCAAACATGACCACACATCAGCACCATCTTTAGGTTGTTAAAACAGTGATCCTGGAACCCCAGCCCAAGAGTTTCTGATTCACTAGGTCTGCTGTGGGCCTTGAGAATCTGCATTTCTCACAATTTTCCGGGTGACTCTGATGCACTAAACTGAAAGAAGGCAAGGTTTCCAAACCTCTCTGCACACTGGAATCACTGGGGGGAGCTTTTTAAAAGATACCAAGTTGTAGTCTCTGCTCCTAGAAATTCTAATTTGATTGATCTGGGAAGCCCAGGTTTTTCTTTTTTTTTTTTTTTCTTCCCAAATTCTCCAGGTAGTTCCAATAATGTGAGGCAGGGCTGTGAATCACTGCCTCAGAGCAACAGGGGAGTTGTGGTGATAGCAGGAGAGGGGACGTATTGAGATAAAAGATCCCTTTCACTTTCAATGATTTAGCCTTCTGATTTTTTTCTTCCATCTCAGGTGATAAATAATTGCATGAGTTTGCTAGGGCGGCTGGACAAAGAGCCACAGACTGGGTGGTTTTCACAACAGTAGTTTATTGTCTTAGTTCTGCAGACCAGAAATCCCAAATCAAGATGTCTGCAGGGTTAGTTCCTTCTGAGGCCGGGGAAGGAGGTCCCCAGGTTCCAACGTCTCTCCTTGGCTTGTAGGTGGCAGTCTTTTTCCTGTGTCTATTCAAATAGTCTTTCCTCTGTGCACATGTCCAAATTCACCCTTTTTATAAAGCTGCCAGTCAGACTGGATTAGGACCCACCCTAATGACCTCATTTTAAGTTGATTAGCTCTACAAAGATCCTGTGTCCATATAGGACACATTCTGAGGTACTGGGAGTCAAGACTTCAACACATGAATTTACGGAGAGGGGATTGCAATTCAATCTGTTACAATAATACTGTTGTTTCTAAAACCGTAAATATCTGGGAATGGGAGAGGGATACACTCTACTCCTCTTTGCAAATTTCCCATTCAAACCAAAGCCTTTTATAATTGTAGAAAATCAATCTTTTGTAAATACTTTCTTCTAAGCTTGTAACTGCAGAGTCCAAACTTCATGCTATGCTTTTGAGGCAGAGCATTGAGCTACCAGAATGAGGTCCCAGGGTCATTGCTAAACAACTAGAAAATAGACGGTCATTGGTATGCAGTGGATGGTCCATCCAGTCGACACCATGGGTCATCTCGGCAACAGATCCCAGGAAAACTTGAACACTCTTTCCAGTTCAGCCAGCTAAGAATTTTCTGACAGGTTTACATGACTCTGCTTTATTCCGAACATTGGAGAATCAGGTGTAATGTGTTTTTAATGTAACGTGACAATTTTAAGGCGCTAGACAACCTTGTTTTCACAGCTTAACTCTCTGTGCTGAAGGGATGCTAAGTTTGCAGTATGCTGAGGGATTTTTTTAAGCAGAGAAAATTGTGTAATCAGCAAGTGGACCTTAGCAAGATCATTACTAGGGTGGCAGAACAGTAATTGGTATGGAAGATATGGGAAAGCAAAGATGTAAGTGGGGGCACCTTCACTATTCTGGTATGTTCACAGTGGAGAAAGGAAAGCTTTGTGGAATAAATAACACTTTCAGTTATGAGCAAAATTAAGGTGAAGGGCTGAGGTAGGGGGAGAAATGCACTGCTAATACCACCAGGGACTTAGGAAAATGCCTAAATCTGAGCAGAATGATAGATGGTCATCAACAAAAGGGAAAAAAACAAACACATGTAAGTAAGCTTCCTCAAGAGTTTTGGCTACTAAGCACAGTAGCTCTTAAACTCTTCACTTCGTTCCAGCTGCTCTGGCCATCTTGCATTTTCCCAAACATCTGAAGCTCTTCCCCATCTTGGAGTCTTTGCCTTTGGAGTTGCGTCTCCCAGAAATGCTTTTCTTCTGGCTCTTTGTATACAGCAATCCTGCTACATTTTGGGTTGCACTGTAAATATCACCACTCGAGTGAAATTTCCTTTTACCATTCCATCTGCTTATGTTGCCTCTTTCATTTCTCTTTTATAAGAGTTTCACATTGTAATGTTTTCCATTTATTCACTGGCTCTTCTTTCATTATAGTGTAAGTTCCATGAAGGCAGGGACTACACAAACAGCCCCAACCTTCTGGTAGACACTCAATATAGATTTTTTTTGAATGAATGAATGAATGAAGCAGGCTAAACGAAAGGTTTCATGAACATGAACAGTTGACCAATGTTACACAGGAACAGAGACATCTATCTAGCCTGTCTCCCATTGGACATGGTGAATACTTTTTATTAAGTATCTACAATGGGCCTGACCCTAAATGGGAACCTTTTATTTATAATCTTTAATACTCAAATTAATCCTGCAAGATAGATACTATTATCACTACTTTGAAGAAAAGAAGGCTAATACTTGTCCAAGACCACAGACCTATGATTTAAAGTGAGGAAGACGTGACTCATGTCATTCTCATTTTATCATGACTGTACTAATAATTGTCCCTTAAGTCACTGTATTCTCTTGCAACTATAGGTTACAGACAAAAGCAGATGATGGTAAAGATGTAAGAAGTATTTACACTGCCTACCACCTACAGTAAATATAGATAGAAATGAGAAAGACCATATTTCAGCTTTGTTTCAAGCACTCAGAGGGGCACAGTGGCTTTTGAGTATCATCCTGGAACGCTAGCTTTTAAAAATAATAGCTCAGGGGCATCTGGGTAGCTCAGACAGTTAAGTGTCGGATTCTTGGTTTTGGCTTGGGTCATGATCTCATGCATACTGGGGTCCAAGAAGTCTGTTTGAGATTCCCTCTTTCCCTCCCCTCACACATGTGCACCCACGAGCTCTCTCTCCCTCGCTCTCAAATAAGTAAATCTTTAAAAAAAGAAATAAAAACAATAGTTTCAAAGAGAAAAAGATTTACTTTTGCAATAGGGAAACCTGGGACTCACCACTTTAAACAAGTAAGCAAAATTTATATCATTAATAATAAGACATATTGACATCAGCTACCTTCTGATATGATGCTCTGAGATGGGCTTAATATTACTTCTTTGGTATTTTTGAAAAAAAATGTATACTCCCATTTTAAACATGAGACAACATAGATAGCTCCAAATTGAGGCATATTTCTAACACATAACTAGCCAGTCCTCTTTAAAAGTGGCACAGGATCATGAAGAAGAATCCCAGATTAGGGGAGACCAAGGAGACATGACAATTAAATGCAGGGTCGATCCTGGATTGACTTCTTTTTTTTTTTTAATTTTTAAATTTTTTATAAACATATAATGTATTTTTATCCCCAGGGGTACATGTCTGTGAATCACCAGGTTTACACACTTTAAGGCACTAACCATAGCACATACCCTCCCCAATGTCCATTACCCCACCCCCCTCTCCTGATCCCCCTCCCCACCTGGATTGACTTCTGAACCAGAAGGAGGGTATCAGTAGGATGATCAGTGAAAATCAAATGAAGTCTACAGATTATTTAATACTGTTTATATCATTGTCTATTTCCTGTTTTGGATTACTGTTCTGTAGTTATATAAAATGTTAACAAGTGGTGGTGAGGGGAAGTTGGGTGAAAGTTATAGTAGAATTTTGTGTGTATTTTTTGAACTTCTCTTATTGAAGTATAATTAACAGTGTTATATTAGTTTCCGGTATAAATATAAAGATTCAACAATTCTATATACTTCTCAGTGCTCATCAAGATAAATGTACACTTAGCCCTCTTTATCATATTTCTTCCTTTCCCCCCACCCCCAATTTCTCCTCTAGCAAACACCAGTTAGTTTGTTCTCTGTATTTAGGAATCTGGTTTTGTTTGTCTCTCTTTTTTTAATTTGTTCATTTGTTGTTTCTTAAATTGCACATATAAGTGAAATCATATATTATTTGTCTTTCTTTCTCTCACTCACTTTTTTTACTTAGCATTATACCCTCTAGATCTGTGTTGGAAATGGCAAAATTTCATTCTCTTTTATCTTTCAGATATATATATATATATATACATATATATATATATACACACATATATATGTGTGTATATATATATATGTAATCAGATATATCTCTATCTATATATATCATATATATATACACCTGATGTCATATATATATCTATATAGGTATATATATGACATCTTCTTTACCATTCATGTACAGATGGATAATTGGGTTGCTTCCATATATATTTTGGAAATTTTAGAGTTTTCTTTTTCTGCTCTTTTTTTTTAAATGTTAGTCACCATACAGTACGTCATTAGTTTTTGATGCAGTGTTCCATGACTCATTGTTTGCATATAACCACCCAGTGCTCCATGCAATCCGTGTCCTCCTTAGTACCCATCACTGGGCTCACCCATCCCCCCATTCCCTCTCCTCTGAAACCCTTAGAGTTTAAAGTTATTACAAAATGAAATGTTAAAAAACAGCATTTTCTAAAAAAAATAATAAAGATATACCAATTTCAAAAAACTAAAACTAAAACACGACCTACCAAAGGGAGCTTAGAATAACGCTTTCTCTCTAAGTTTGGTGCCACTGGGAACCACTGTGTAGTGCCGAAGGTGTTTAGTGGTTTTGGATGGTACTATGGTTCCATTTGGATGGTACCATTTGGATGGTACCAGGTAGTATGTTTCAGGGAAACACTTTGCTCTTTGTTATTTTTGTGTCTCCTAGAGGAGGAATCAAGAAATAAATCTTGGGGAACCAAAAGTAAATCTCTGTACATATGAAAGAAAACAGATAGTCTTGGATTCACTCCTTCCCCATTCTTGGGAAAATGAGGAATTCCTTCGGAGAATGAGGATAAAGTCTGAAATCAAGAAATGACGTGCGTACGAATTGTCTATATAACAACTATCATATCTCTTAAGATCTATGGTTCCTCTTTTCTCCATCTATCATGAAAGACCAGTTCAGGTGCCACCCCCACCCTATCTTTACCATATATAGCACACCTGAAACAGACCAAGGAAAGGTTCACAATAAAGGGCTCTGGGAACAATGGCTTCTCAAAGCCACAAGGGAGAATCACCTGGGTTTGAAGCTGCTGAGCCTTGCAGTAGATGCAAGTTGTCCCCTACTGTAGCCAGGCTATAGCTTCATATGTGGTCAAAACGCCATGCCTATAGATGGGCAGCACAGGGTGTAATCGTTGGAGGGGGCCAGTCCTCTCTCTATGTAACAGTAACACTCCACTTAACAGAGGAATGGAGGTGTATGGCCACAGAGGAGCTTTGCAATGGCAGAACCAGCCTGCCCAGGTAGTATGTTTCAGGGAAACACTTTGCTCTAAATCCCTGCTCTCCCCGCCCTAGAACGAATCTCCTGCTGCCCAGGAAACCCCTGCAGTGCTGTGAGTAGGAAAGGGATGATGATTAGCAAATTCATGCCTACAGAAAAGCTGTGGGCCCCAGTGAGCTTGTTTCATCAGATTATTGTGGAAGCTGATGATTTGAGGAAAGCAAAGCTAACGAGAAGGGGCAGGAATGGAGTCAGGATCTTGCTCTAAAACATGCAGTCCAGCTCATTTCCCAAATAAGTTGGCAGTGCGGCTGCAGGTAGTGGCCAGAGAAAATTAGGCTTCTTAGAGGCCAAATCTCCCCCTCTGCTAGAGCTTTTAGGTTGACTGGGGCTCTTTATTAAAGTTCTGAAGGGAGGAGAGGCCCTTCTTCATTTTACCCACTTCCCAGGGCAAGCCCTTACACTGTGATATGAGGGGAAAGAGACTGCAGAAAGCAAACCAGGTCTGCTGATTTTCTTTCTTTCTTTTTTTTTTTTAAAGATTTTACTTATTTATTTATTTGACAGAGAGATCACAAGTAGGCAGAGAGGCAGGCAGAGAGAGAGAGGAGGAAGCAGGCTCCCCGCTGAGCAGAGAGCCCGACATGGGGCTCAATCTCAGGACCCTGAGTTCATGACCTGAGCGAAGGCAGAGACTTAACCTGCTGAGCCACCCAGGCACCCCAGTCTGCTGATTTTCTAATGTTCTTTCTTATCACCTCATTGAACTAAAAGCTTTACATGGCCGGGATCACTACCGTAAGATATTGGCGGAGCACAACCAAAATTCTCTGGGCATCTGACTGACACATTTTATATGGGCTCATTCATGAAGGAACCAAATCAACTTTTACTATGAAATTGAGTTACATGCTGAAACTGCCTTCCTATAGAAAGTTTTAGGATTTCAGCCTTTTTTGAACAGGCCATTAGAACCTAAAGATGTTCCAGCTAACCTTATAATGAAATTCAAAGCAATGACTACAATTGGTAGCATACATTTAAAAAATCTGAATGTAAGTGTCATTGTTGAGTATGATGAGTGTGAACACATATCAGTGATAGACTTTTCAGTGAAAAGTCTAAGCTAATATCTGAGCTAATATAAGGCTTTCCCAACCCTCCCTTTCCTGGGTGGGTCTTTGGGCAACAGTAAATTAAACTCGACATGGGCATGATTCAAATGGCTTATCTATGACTCAAAATTGGTTTACACTGTTTTTGCCAACTTGCACAATGAGCCAAGACTCATTTCCTTTGCATCCCCAGAAATCCTCTCCGCACCCCCATGTATGTGATGCATTTGCCTAACTGAAGTGCATTTGGTTACATGTGGGTGGACAGTCTGATCAGCAGTATTAGCTAAAGAGGATGAACCTTTGTAGATTTTAAGGATCTCAGCACTTTGTCAGTTCCTCGTCTTTCAGTGAGAAGACGGGGCACCGTCTGGTGAAGCTGCCAGGTTACATTACTACATGGTTGACTCAAAACTAGGAAACAAGTGTTCTTCCAGGTTGTCCACTAAAATGTTGTCTCGTGTATGTCCCTCTCTCGTCCCCAGTGTGAATCATAGAATGCCAAGGTTGGAAAGTACGTGAAAGCTTTGTTAACCTGCCCATTCAACCGATTTTGTCATTCTCTCTACAAAATCCTTATCCGGTCTTCACCCACCCTATGTTTAAATACCCCCAGTTACAAGGATTATGCTACCTCCATACCTTTAATAAATAATTATGGGATAAATGAATACATAATAATTTTAATCCAGCTCCTATGGATTGCCCTTTTAATATCTGAAGATGAATTATCTTTTATTTTATTTGCCTGACCATTCATACTTGCTTCAGTAATTCTCAGGCTGTATCTTGTATGTGATGAGTCACTTCATCACCTGCCCTTCTCTTCTGAATCTGCCTCTAGTGGGGTGCTCAATAATTGACATGATGCTCCCAGGGAGAACAGGACTCTCCATTACCTTATTTTAGCACCACATAAGGTAGTAATGCACACTATCATTACTTTACCTTTTTGTAAAGCCGCATCACATTTTTGATTCCTTGAGCTTAGTGTGTATTCAGACTGTACTTCCTATATATTCTATCTCTAACTTGCGGGCCTCGTTTGTTCCTTTCCCATTTTTCCTACACATGCCTATTTTCCACATGATTCCAGGAATTGATACTTCATAGGATTTTTTTTTTTTTTTTTTTTGACAGAGATCACAAGTAGGCAGAGAGGCAGGCAGAGGGGGTGGGAGAAGCAGGCTCCCTGCTGAGCAGAGAGTCTGATGTGGGTCTTGATCCCAGGACCCTGAGATCATGACCTGAGCTGAAGGCAGAGGCTTTAACCCACAGAGCCACTCAGGCACCCCAGGTAGATACTTCAAAGATTCATAGCTGATCATGTTACTTTCCTGCTTAAAACTGTACAGTGGTCAGGGTGCCTGGGTACCTCAGTTTGTTAATCATCTACCTTCAGCTCAGATCATGATCTCAGGGTCCTGGGATCTGGGATCAAGCCACATGGACTTCTTGCTCAGTGGGGAGTCTGCCTCCCCCCAAGCACTATCTCTCTCTCAAATAAATAAAATCTTTTAAAACAAACAAACATTTTCAATGGCTTCCCATTGCTTTTCAAGTAAAATCAAATCACTTAATGTGGTTTAAAAGGACTTTCACAATCTTGCTTTTGCTACATTTTTCAGTTCCTTGAATAAGCCATGCCACATACCATTCCCTTCTGAAACATTCTACAATTCTGCCTTATTTAGCTGATTTCCAATCCATCCTCTCAATCCTCTTTGAAGAAACTCACACCATTGAATCACACGTTATCTTTCCTCTATACAACAAAGTTGGTGTAACTATGATTAGATGCCTAACCCTTCATGTCTAGGGATGAAACTTTCATTGAAGCACTTTAAGGAAGTTTCAGAAGGTTGGAACTTACTTAAATGACCCTTCTAAAACATCTAAATTGTTGAAAGAGTTTTCCTTTTGCCTCCAATTTATGATTTATTTTTAGTTTTACTTGTAAATCATTGCAAGTGACTTTATACTATGACTTATTCTCCGGGGAACAAGGTAGTGATAAATGACTCGAAGTCCTCTTAATGTATCTTGCCATGTGCAGGAATGTATCAACCAGATAGTGGCTAAGATTAAATATCAACAGTTTAAATAAATAAATAAATAAATAAACAAATAAAATCCAATATATATATTTTTTTATTCCTCTCTGCAAATCTAGACCCACTTGCTTTCCAGTGGACTCTATGTCAGTAATCATACATTCCTCCACTGGCCCATTTCTCAGGTAAGATTCTTTCAGTCAGACTGTATTTTCCCCTCATTATGAGTTCTCCCAGCAGTGTTGAATGGAGTCTCAAGGAGATACAAAGCTAAACCAGGAATGTGGCACATATTCCTGAAGTCAGTTTTACTCACAAGTTGTATTAGACTCCTCATGTAGCCAGCCCCAGATCCTCTGGGGCTCCCCGGTCTCTAGAATCCTTGGTCACATGTTTTACCATAACTGTTTTGGTTTGAGACTCCTGCTAGGGGTCTTAAAATCCTCCTACCACTTCTGGGCTCAAAGCACTACCTACTATGGGAGATATGACTTTCTTCATGGCTTGTTGAAAGGGCTGTGTGGTCCAATTCTACATTCGGGGGAGTTAACACCATGTGGAGCAAATTTTAATAAATATGGGAGGAAATCAGCAGGCAAATTCCTCCAGTCCTTTTCTCCATCCTCTCTAATGGACTTCAGCAACACAGTAGTTCCCCTATGGGCTTTTTTTTTTTTAATTTTTTTAAAAAAGATTTTATTTATTTATTTGTCAGAGAGAGAGTGAGAGAGCGAGCACAGGCAGACAGAGTGGCAGGCAGAGACAGAGGGAGAAGCAGGCTCCCCGCCGAGCAAGGAGCCCGATGTGGGACTCGATCCCAGGACGCCGGGATCATGACCTGAGCCGAAGGCAGCCGCTTAACCAACTGAGCCACCCAGGCATCCCTGCCAATACAATTTTTTAAAAATGGAATTCCCATGTTAAAAGGCCTTACAATTTATTAAATATTTAACTTCCAATTATAACTAGATAACGGCTAGCACAGTAATATTTGACAAGCTATATTCATTCTTTTATTCAACAAATAATTATCAAGACTCTGGTATGTGCCAGGCATTATTACAGAATCAAGGAAACAAAGCAGTGTACTACATAGTCAAACACTCCTGTATTCCTACAACTTATGTTCTTTTTTTAAATTCAATTAGCCAACATATAGTACATCAATAGTTTCAAATGTTGAGTTCACTTAATCATCAGTTGCCTAAGACACCCAGTGCTCATTACATCACATGCCCTCCTTAATGCCCATCACCCTGTTACCCTATCCCCTCACCTACCTCCCCTCCAGCAACCCTGTTTGTTTCCTAGAGTTAAGAGTCTAGAGCTTATGCTCTATGTCATGTCTCTGTGCTTTAACACTAACTGTAAAATGAGTATACACCCTATCTCAACCTTAATTTTTAAAAGAAAAGAAGCCTCTCTCTCTCTCTCTCTCTCCATATATATATATAGAGAGAGAGATCTTGATATCTAATATATAGATATCTATAGATTATATATCTATATTATATATTATATACCTATATATTAGGTATTGATATATATAGAGATATCTATATATTAGATATATATCTATATATATAAAATTAGTATGGATTATATAGTATTATATAGTATTATTATATAGTATTATATAGTATTCTAGTGTTATAATACTATAATATGGATGTATTTATATCTAAATCTGTATCTATGTATCTGCATAGTTTTTAAGGTGCTACCAAGGTCCTACCAAACATGTAGTTGACACTCAGTAAATGCTAATAGTTGTTATTGTAGATTTTTAAAAATTATTTTTAGGCTGAGGAATGTTCCATGAAACTATATAGCCCACATGAAGATAATGCAAGCTTGACCACCCAGTTAGTGCAGGCAATATTTGATGTGGCCTTTGGAAGGCATCAGCATCTTTTAGGGAGAGGGGAATGAAGCCTATAATGCTTTTCTTTTGGCTAAAACTGCTTAGGTGTAAAGACCATTGTGAAGATTCTGAAGATGACTCCATGTCAATTGATACAAAACATATCCATTCCTTTAAAGAATCCTGCCTCTTTATCATCTGTCTTCAGTACCTCTTGAATTTTGCTATCACTGGGTATTAAACTTTAGGAGTGTTACTAAGTTCATGTTGCTAGAAAAAAGTAACATTAGTTATACAGTACCAGAACTGAACTGAAGGAAGACACAATTCATTTTCTTTGTGCAGTCAATATTTCATTCAGTCATGACCTCAATGCCTGGACTCTCAGAGAAGAATGAATCATTCATGTGTCAGTACAACCACACTAATACTTAGGAAAGTAGAGCTAATAGTAGTAATACTTAACTATTTTGAATGTGTTCAGATGTATGATTTCTGTTGATAAAAACGGCAAATATCAATACAAACCAAATAAAATGTTCATGGGGATTTTTTTTCTGAAAATAATGCAGGCAAGATAAACTAAAACTTACATTTGGATAAACAGTAGGTACTAATGCCAAAAAAAATACCGTGCTTTCTAGGTGCAAAGTAAGGATTTTGAGATTTTCAGAAAGTATTAGCTTTTCTATTTGTAGAACTTGGACATAACTGCTTTTAAGTGCAGATCTTGGCATTAAAAATATGCACATAGACTAATCATTTCTCTTCATGGTCTGCCGTTTGGAGTTTCGATGCAGACATGGGAATTAAACCTGATCGAATTCACTGTGTTGAGGAAATCAATCAACAGAGTTTATACGCATAGCATTAGTGTTGAGCATGCTCGTTGGTTGGGGAAATCTATCCCTTTCCCTCAAGTGGTGTTTGTATGGTGTCCAGGGTTTCTATCTTCATTTCTCCCAGTGGACATCAGTGAGGAGAATTTTATGAATGGCTCAGGCCAAATGACTCACATCAAAAACTGATTTAGTTTTCAGCTTAACTAGGATATCGTTGTTTGGCAGAGTTGTGCCACTTTTAGAGTACAATCACAGTTGATTTGCAATAGTTTAGTCAGTCTTTTACTTGCAGAGAATGATATGGGGCAAGCCATGCTGGTAAAGAACCATTCCAGACTTGGTATGCAGGGTGAGTAAACCAAGTAAACTAAACCCTGGAAATGGGGGAATAAAGAAAGAAGTCAGTGAGCAAAGTCCTTAATTCTTGACATATTTTAGTTTGTGATTTGAAAAATGATTCAGAATGATGCGAGTATTGCAGACGTAACTGACACATAAGTGGCACTGTTTGGGTCAGGCTCTTGCCCCTTTGTATCCTGAAATACTAACTGATTGGGAAGAAGCCTAACAGTTAACTTTACCCTTTAGGGGTTTATGTCTATTCCTTAAATCACACCTTACTCAGAGACATTCAGAAAGATTAATGTTATGGAGCTGAAAGTTGGCTTCTATAAAAATTGAATACTATTTGAAACAACTTGGCCATTAGATCTAAAAGCTTTTTCTTAGAGAGTAATTTTATGATAAATATATACTTTTTAACTGATCAGACTTGGGAAATTTTGTCAACAGCAAACACATCCCCATGATTATCTCTCCTTTAGGTGAAAAATGTTAATGGAATTTATGATAACAGTAATAAACCCACCTTTCATTTTATAATGCTTTATAATTAATAATCATTGTATAGAAGATATTACTATCTAAGGACTGAGGAAGTTTAACATCATGTGAAATATACAGTGAAGGAGTGACAGAGATTGGTCTGAAGTAGGCATTCATTCATCCACTTATTTATTCATTCACTTTTTTTCTTTCTTTACTGCAACATGAGATCAACCCTCTTAACAAAATTTCAAGTATTGTTTTTTTATACTTTCTGGTCATTTTCTTTTCCTTTTTCCTTTTCTTTTTTAGTATATGTGCTGCCGAAGCGAGCACTCCTTTTCTTTTTTTTTAAATTACATTCTGTTGGGGCGCCTGGGTGGTTCAGTGGGCTGAGCCTCTGCCTTCGTCTCTGGTCATGGTCTCAGGGTCCTGGGATCGAGCCCCACACTGGGCTCTCTGCTCAGCGGGGAGCCTGCTTCCCCCGCTCTCTCTCTGCCTGCCTTTCTGCCTATTTGTGATCTCTGTCAAATAAATAAATAAAAATCTTTTTAAAAAATTGTGTTCTGTTAGCCAACATATAGTATAGTATTGCTATGCACAATGTTGTATGGCAGATTTTCAGAACTCTTTCAACTTGTATGACTGAAACTCTGTACCCATTGATCAGCAACTGCCCATTTCTCTTCCCACCAGTGCCTGACCATCACCACTCTATTTTCTGTATCTATGAGTCTGGTTGCTTTAGACACTTCATGTAAGTTGAACAATACGTTATTTGTCCTTCCGTGACTGGCTTATTTCACACACGTTAATGTCCTCAAGGTTCATCATGTTGTAGCCTGTGCCAGATTTTCCTTCCTTTTTAAGGCAGATTAATATTCCATTGTACGCATATACCATACTATCTTTACCAATTCATCTGTCAATGGGTTTTAGGTTGTTTTCACCTCTCGGCTGCGGTGAATAATGCTGCAAAAATATGGGAAAGCAAATGTCTCTCTGAGAAACTGCTGTCAATTCTTTTGGATAAATATCCACAAGTGGGATTGCTGAATCACGTGATTATTCTATTTTTAATTTTTTTTCCAGGAACTTCCATACTATTTTCCATATATCTCCTCCATTTGACATTCCTACTGATAGTGTACAGGGGTTCCGGATTCTCCACATCCTTACAACACTCGTTATTTTGTTTGTTTGTTTACTAATGGCAATCCTGATAGATGTGAGGTATTATCTCACTGTGATTCTGATCTGCATTTCCTTGATAATTAGTGATGTGGACCATATTTTCTTATATCAGTTAGCCATTTGTATGTCTTCTTTGGAGAAATGTCTATTCAAGTTCTTTGTCCATTTTTTAATTGGGTTATTTGTTTTTTTGCTACTTAGTCACAGAAGTTAATATTTAGATATTAACCCCTTAACAGATGGAGGTTTGCATACATTTTCTCTTTCTATTACCTCTGGTAACTATCTATACTGAGTCATTTGAGAAGTTGGCAAGGCTTTACCTTCCCAATAAATATCTGACTTTTTGATATGTCCAAGTAACTACATTTATGTCATTGGCCTCATTCTTTAAAGGGTAATGATGGAAAGCCTTTCAATGTATGCATGTTATCAGGAAGGGGCAATATTTTAACCAATTAGTACCCACAATTTCATATAAAATGCAATTATTTATTGGGTTTCTATTGTGTTCTTTGGTTCAGAGCAGAATTCATAAATTAAGTGACAACAAGTGCAAGAACTCTAGTGATAAAGAGGGTCAGTTCAGTTGAAGAACATGAGATATACCTAGGAAACTAGGTTTTGGGATACGGGAATGCATTTCAGGGACCGCCTCTGAATTATAAGAAATAGTATGAAGATTCTGGACATATGCTAGCTGCTGCCATGGGTGAATGATGAAAAGGGCAATAGAGGCAAAATTGGGCTGTTTTGTCATGAAGAGAGGAAGCTAGTTCCCAAAATCTTAACCTGGACAGCACAGGGACCCTATTTACACCCTCGGGCATTATCTTTGGAGTCTTAAGTAGCTGAGAGGGGCAGCTAGTGGGTTATCTGGTGATTCTTAGACCCTTGAACCTTGATGAACTTAACTGGATTCAGTAATGATTTAAGGCCCACTTCTGCCATTTAACTGCTTGGAGAAATGAGATAATTTAGAAAACCACTCAAACTTAAACCATCTAGATCCCCAGTTTTCTTCTCTGTGAAAACCAGGATTGGCATGAGGGCCAAATGAGCCTAAGACTAGGAAAATGATTTAACATCCATAGAATGTTATAGATATGTAATTAGTGATTACTATAATTATTTTTTCCTTCAGGTGTCTCAGCATTTACAAACTTTGTCATGGGAAAATTGATTTTAACCTTAAACAATTTAAAAAATTTGCCCTGTGAATCACTTGAGGAGAAGATAGGGAAGTTGTAGAACAGAACAGAATGATGGGGCGTCCCTCTCTGGCAAAGGAGAGCATCAGAAGAC